>JAAGNO010026088.1:0-12756 GCA_033439905.1 Ceryle rudis
TGACACTTCCACCCAGCTTGGTGTCATCTGCAAACTTACTAAGGGTGCACTCTATCCCCTTATCCAAATTATTGATGAAGATGTTGAGCAGGAGTGGCCCCAGTACTGAGCCCTGGGGGACACCACTTGTGATTGGCCACCAACTGGATTTAACTCCATTGACTACGACTCTTTGGACTTGTCCATCTAACCAGTGAAAAACCCAGGAAAGTGTATGCCCATCCAAGCCAAGAGCAGTCAATTTCTCTAATAGAACACTGTGGGAAACACTGTCAAATGCCTTACTAAAGTCAAGATAGACAACATCCACAGCCTTACCTTCATCCAACAAGAGGGTCACCCTGTCATAGAAGGAGATCAGGTTTGTTAAACAGGACCTGCCCTTCATAAACCCATGCTGACTGGACCAGATCACCCATTTGTCCTGCATGTGCTGCATAATGGAACCCAGGATGTTCTACCCTCTTAGCTTCCCTGGTACTGAAGTCACATTGACAGACCTGTAGTACTTCAGGAAGAGACTGCTCCAGCATGGGTCCCGCACCTGGTCACCAGTCCTGCCAGCAACCATGCTCCAACATGGGCTTCTCTCTCCATAGGTCCACAGTTCCTGCCAGGAGCCTGCTCCAGTGCAGGCTTCCTGTGGTGTAACAGCCTTCTTTGGACAGATCCACCTGCTCTGGCATGGAGCCCTCTATGGGATGCAAGTGGATATTTTCTCCATCATTAACCTCCATGGGCTTCAGGGGGATAGCCTGCCCCAGCATGGTATTTGCTATGGGCTGCAGGGTAATCTCTGCTCCAGCACCTGGAGCACCTCCTCCCCTCTTTCTTCACTGACCTTGGTGTCTGCAGAGTTGTTTCTCTCACATATTCTCACTCACTTCTCTAGCTGCGGTTGTTGTGTTTTTCAGGGTGTTTCCCCCCTTCTTAAATATATTACCATAGATGTGTTACAACTGTTGCTGATGGGCTCAGCCTTGGCCAGTGGTGAGTCCACCTTGGAGCCATTTGGCATTGGCTCTATAGGACACAGGTGAAGCTTCTAGGAGCTCCTCACAGGAGCCACCTCTGTAGCACCCCCTGCTACCAAACCTTGCCATGGAAACCCAATGCACAGGACTTTTTTCTGTATGAGCAGTTTCTGCACTGTCAGAGAGCAGACCTGTGTTGTTGCTACCAATGCCTTATCAGTCTTACAGGGTGCACAGCAGCATGCAAAAATGCCGGGGTACTTCAGTGGGAATAAACTAAACTAATCACTGCAAGCTAAATTTTCCCGTGCTTTGATTTTTTAAGATCTGTTAAACATCAGTGAAGCTACACACCCAGAGAGGTCTCCAAGTGAGTGAACCTAGCACCTTGCCATAGAAACACAGCAGAGAGGAACATGGCATGCAAACATGACACTGGGGAACCTTACCCCAGCTGGGCTTCTCAGTAGCATCATAATACATTCTAAATATTTAAAACTAATCCATCATCTGGGGCAATGCAAACTGAGCTGGAAGAGACATAAAAAAAGTCAAAACTGCATTCAAACTACAGAATTATTTGATCAGCTTCTAAATTAATGCATGTGATTTGAGTTAGAAGTTCAGAAGTGTTTGCTTTACCTGCCCCATAATACTGGAGACTAGTGAGGCTTAAAGTACAGACAGTCTGAAATCATCATTTAAAAGACATTAAATACATTCAACCAAGTGCTATATTTAAGTATTATAGAAATAATTTTAGCTTCTAGGGTCTCTTAGGACTAGTAAAATGCATATCTGCAAAACCACTTAAGATCATTCAATCAATTAAAGACAGAAATGCAAACTCCATCAGTAACAGTTTTCTCTCCTTATTTTGCAATTTTAGAAATTAAGGATTTCCCAATGGAAAAAAAAAATCATCTTCTTATCAGCCTCTTGATGAATAGGTATCTCCTCCATCCATTTTATGCTACTCATTCCTCCCATCAAACAGATTTTGTTGAAACTAAAAAAATAAAAATAACCACAAAAAACCTTGCTGCTATTCTCACTGTTCCTACCTGATCACCTTTCCACAGGTATTTTTCTAGGATCATGCAAAAGGTCTGACTTGGTGAGGAAAAAAAGAAAATGTAAAAACAATGCTTTTGTGGCTAAGAACATAGAAAGAAACTGGGAAATCCAGCTTCAGTTTCCCCTTTGTTAAAGGCCGGACATATTCTTGCAGTCAAATCAGAGAGACATAAATGCAGGACATAAAGGAGACATACTAAAAGTGTTCTATTACCAACAACTGGGGACAGACACTCAGAAGCACTTCATAAGTGAAGGCTATAAACACTTGAAAAAAAAATCCAGTCTAAAGTTCTTTTGTAACTTCGATTCTTCAAGCTCAGTTCTGCAGTCTTCCCCTTTGAAATCAGTAGGAGTTGAGGACACTCAACTTAGTGCAAAATCACATTCTGTCCCTTTTGTTACTCCCCTATTTGTAAAATAAAGATAAGAAAGTATACTTTCTTCAGCAAGGGTGATATCATTAATGCTAGAAAACCTTTTTAAGATCTATGGACTGAAGGTACCAAAACCCACTCTTAATTCAAGTACATATCCCAAACCATCTGAATTCTCTAAGACTCCCAGCTCTTTAAATGTCTCAGGGTATTTTTTCAAAATCTCTTTGGGCTTCTTTCAAGGCCTTGGGCATGGTCCCATACAACATCCTTGTTGCTAAATTGGAGACATATGGTTTTGATGGATGGTCTATTCAATGGATGAGGAATTGGCTGAATGGCCACATCCATCCAAAGCGTTGCAGTCAAGGGCTGCAACAGATCAGTAACAAATGGTGTCCCTCAGGGCTCTGTGTTTGGGACAGTACTCTTCCATATCTTTATTAATGATATAGAAAGTGGGATCAAGTGCACCCTCAGCAATTTTGCAGATGACACCAAGCTGAGTGGTGCAGTTGATTCAACAGAGAGATGGGATGTCATCCAGAGGGCTTTAGACAGGCTGCAGAAGTGGGCCCATGGGAGCTTCATGAAGTACAACAGGGCCAAATCCAAGATCCTGCACCTGGGTTGAGGCAATTACCAGTATCAGTACAGGCTGTGTGATGAATGAATTAAGAGCAGCAGAGAAGGACTTGGGGATATTGGTATATGCAAAACTGGGCATGAGCCAGCAGTATGAAATTGTAGCCCAGAAATCCCATCATACCATGGGCTATATAAAAGGAAGCATGGCCGTTAGGTCAAGGGAGGTGTTTTCTTGAAGAAGCTCTTGTGTCATCATCTATAGGTTCATTTTTATTAAATTCTAAGAGGAAGGAGGGATTTTCAAGATGGAGGACATTCTGCTTGTTTCAAATGTCAGCTTTCTTATATGTAGGGAATGTAAACAGTGTCAGAACAATTAGTATTAGGGCTCTATTCTAGTCATATTTTTTGCATTATTGTTTAAATACCATAATTAGAAATATATATATATAAAGTCCTATAAAAAATAATCTCTACATTTCAGTGTTCAGACCTGATGAAATTTTGTGGTACAATTCTCTAAAGCAGGGAGTTCCATAACTTATTTATTACCCTCTTCCTGCTTTTATGCCCTCGTTTCTTTCACTACAAATGAAGTACGAACACAAGCACAGCAAATTCATGATTATGAAAGCTTTTAGTTCTGTGATTCCACTTCACATTACAGCTATTTGATATATCAATATAATAATCATGGATAGGATCCCAAGTGAGTCTATGGCAAAATAACAGCTAATAGAGATATGAAATGAGCGTTTTACAGCACAAAGCAGTATTACATATTTCTGATCTATAAGGGATCAGAGGTGAAGTGTGAAATGACTTTAAAAGCTAACAGGAACAGATTCAACTAACATGAACAGATGCTGATACAGGATCAGATGCATTTGGCTTTTCATGATTGTAGGCATATTTGAGATCCTCTAAGATTTTCCTTACTATTTTATGCAGCCTATATGCAGCCCAGTTAAGATTTCAGGTGCTCCGCTGGGTACTAAGTAATCCTTTGATTAAAGAGAGATTGATAAATGTCTAAATTACATCTGCACTGAACAATCATGTTTCTGATGCTCTCTATTGCAAAAAAAACCCCCACAAATAATTCAGAAGCAAACCATGCTGCACATTGCAATACCGCAAATCCTATAGGTCATTTTAGGTCATTGAATGCATATAACGTATTTCTTATGAGGAAACGGTGGTGAGACTGCTGAATAAAGTTTAGAACTTTCAATGTCTGTCCAACTGTGCTAAACCAGTCAGGTTTAAAAAATATAATTTAGTGGTGGAACGGTTTATTTCTTGAGTGAAAAAGGCTTTTGATTTGTCATGATAGAATTGAATTCCTCCAAATCATCAGTGCAAATGGAAACATTCTCTTCTTCACTGAACCCAAATATGATGAAAGGTATGCAAAACATTCTATTAAGCAAACTTTCTGATGTATACTTGAATGGGAAATTTCCTGTTCTTTGTGCTTGCTGATCTTTAAACATAAGGCATTAGGACTTCTCTGTTGTCTGCTGCTGGGTCTGACACTCAGAAAAATGGGATTTTTTTTTTATTCCCAGAATTGTACTACATCAGTTAAATGATTAGCAAACCCATTATATTCTCTAAGCCAGTACAGCACAGTAATGGCTAGGCTTAAAGTCTGGAAAATTATTCTAAATAAATTAACCCGTATCTTCATCCTTCGAACCAAAACTGGTCAAACTGAGTGCCTTGACATAATTGAATTTGTCTTTTTGTTTGTTATATTTCAAGGCACATAATGTCTTCAGTGCAAGGAGACATCTGGGCTCTTTCCCCTTTCACCAGCTTCACCCAGCAATTCCAAGGGAAGCAAATTAACTTTGCTGTTAAAGAGGCATCTTTCCCCTGTCTTATGTGGGCAATTACTCTGTCTAGCTGAATTATCTAAGAACATTTTCCTTCTCCTTTTTATATGCAATGATCTGTAAAATAAGGGTAAACCCCTAATATGTCACAAGCTGCGTTTAAACAGTATGTAGTTAACATATAATTTATGTTTGCTATACACATAGCACAACAGGCTTTTGTGATCACATTTTCTTCCTTGAATAACTGATCAAGTTTGTCTATGTTTCTGAAATAACTCTGTCTCTAATACCCTTCCTAGTTAATATTTTTAAAGGAAGAAAACATAGTTCAGTTGTGGGCCAGGAGAAGGCATTTGCTTTAACCTGCAATAATTTAAAAAAAAACCCAACAAACAAACCCCAAACTAAAACATATCTTTAGTAATCTCAATAGGGTTTTGCTATGAAAGATCAAAATCAATAAGTAATATAACTGCGTACTATGAAAGTATCTGTAAGTAATTCATTCAAGCAGTGTTAAACAATGGTAGAACTTCGGCCACTACTCCTACATACCACAAAGGCTGGATTATTATTTAAAAACACCAAAGGGCTTTTTATAACTTTTTTTTTTTTCTTCTTTATATTCATTTAAGAAGGCGCAACTCTGTCCTATTCACAAAGTATTTTGTATTGTGTAGTAGTATAAGTCTCAGTATGCTATTTACTTTCTTCAGAGAGTATTTCTTCAGATGCAGTGTGTTTTTGTTTGCTGGACATTGTTTCACTGAATCACAGCAAGCAGCAATAAACCATATACTGTAAACCTATGAGCAGATTACAATGCACTGAACTATGGCCATTTAACCAAATTGTAACAAGATTTGTATCATCTTTAAGAGCATTTCCAATATGAAAAGATTTTAGGTTTTTTGTTTGTTTGTTTGGTTTTTTTTTTAATTGTGAATATCTTAGATGTGTTGCATTGATAAAATAAAAATATCAGCATTGTTTTGGGGGTTCTTTTGATATTCACTCTCCATTTTCTTATTCTGCACCAATTTTGTTGATAAAAATGAATGTTACTTCTTTTCAGCAATTGAAACTGGTTAAAGATATTTTCCCCTGCCCTGAGGAAGACACAGGTCCTTATACCATTCAAACAGAAGCAAAACTTATAGGCCTTATAAAGCATTGTACATGAAATTTTCAGGTTCTTTCATCCAGCTGCAAAGAATTATCCACTAAGACCCGTGAAATTAAAGGGAAATGCACTTCTAAAAGAATAACGATGGAGTAAGGCCACAAAAACCATAGACTTTGGGAGTGATTTATAGAACTAGTTTTAAAATGTGTCCTCCATTTAGAACTAACTTGTCTGTCAAGTATGGGGTACGGCCTTCCCTGCACTGCCACACTTTAGTAATCACCAGGATGATAATTAAACCATACTGAAATAGTAACCTTTATAAATAAAAGCAAAACACTATCTAAGCTGATTCTATTTCCTCATTTTATTGTGATTTTGACACAAATGAAGCCAAGATATATTTTATTCATTTGGTATTTTCTGTTCATGTTTTGCCTTATGGCCCTTAGGGATACAGAAGTATGGTTGTAAAGAAGTCTATAAATTAAAACAAAACCATGTTTTATGGTAAATACTACCCCATCTTTATAATCTGTTAGCTTAATGTGAGCAAACAACAGTATTCATGGTAGTTCATTTGCATTTCTTTCCCTGCAGGTTCCCAGATATTTAGAGGTATCAGTACTTAGCTCGTGGAAACTATATTAGAGTGAGAGAAAAATTTTAAAATAGCACAACAACATCCTCTAAGTTTTCTCATCATAACTGCTCCCCTTCAAGTAATTTTCTACCATTCAGATATAGTTCTTCTCTGCCAAGAGGTGGGGATGGAGTGTCTGAATCTATCTGAAACCTGCTGTTTATTTATTAAGACAGTTGGAATATGAGGAATATGTCTGAAAAAAAGTCCTGGTTTTGGGTGCTTATTCATAAAGTTACAATGTTATGAACTTCAGATGTTAAAAGTTATAATTTCACATCCTTAATAATGATGTAGTGTTCTCAGTGGATTATTATAAAGAGTTTTCAGAGAGAGAAATGATTTGATAAGAAAAATTATATTTTTTCCCCTTATCTAGGACTGTTCTTAGATTCTCTGCATTAAGGATGAGGACAGAAAGCTTTTATTTTGAAGCATTGTTTGTTTATTTGTTTTAATAAGTGATGAGGACTAGCATTTCACACTTTAGCAGATACCAATCTATACATCTAGGTCTTTATTCTGCACCTTTCTTTGTTCCCTTTAGCATCTGAGCCCTTCTTTGACATATCAGATACCTGCAGATGTCTTACCAGAACTTGTTCAGTAAAAGATACCAGAGATAGCCCTGCACCCTCAAAAATGTGTAATGACATCCAAAAGTCTATGAATGATGCTCTAAACATAATGAAATGAATGGTTAAACTATCACTGATGTCAAAGGGAGAATGATATTTTCTTGCATCTTCTGCTAGAAGTCATGCTCAGCTATCTAGTGGAGTGTTTGAGAATGTGATATATACTGTCATGAAAACCTTCTATGGGACAGCCAAATCTGCAGTTTGTAAGGCAGATTTCATTTCACCCGAGGAGAATGTGCGCATGACAGATGATAAACATGGCATGCAATTATTTAATATGCACACTTAATACATCATTGTATGATTTCTTGTAACACTCAATAAGATGTAAACCACAAATGCCATCTTATTGTGAGACAGAAGATCAGAATACAGGACAACAGTGATGATCTTAAAAGTCTTCCATTATTCTTTCCCATATGGTTTCCTTTTCTTTTCCATGAAAATTACTACAAGTCTGTCTGTCTGTACATAAACACACATGTACACCCTTCACACACACATACACACAAAGATATATATATATATATGTCTGTGTAGTAAGTCCTGCACAAGAAAAGCTGGCAAGAAAAGCAAAAAAATACTAACACTTTACTGTATCTTCCATAGGTGTTTTTCTCTTTTCTGAAATACTCTCAAATTTTCATACACATACTTTTGTGCCAAAAATGTTGTTATTATGCCTCATTCCTCCTATAGAGACAATGGGAAGAAAAGCAAATATTTCATATACATATTATGCAGAAATTAATTGAGTGAAAGAGTTTTCTTGTTTCTAGCTAAAAATACCCTGCTTTCTGTTGTCATCCTCAAGTCATATGCTTTTTAGGTTCTCATGGAAGTGCATGAGATTAGTATACACCCCATTTACTCTGATCATGATTGCCTGCTATTTTAATTAACCTTTATTGGCATACTTATATTGCCAAGAAAATATACTTTGAGAAGCCCCATTAATAACATTACTATTTGTTAGTGTTTTTTTCAGTTTCACCCATCAAATTCTTTAGACAGATAATAAATCTGTGCAGCCTAGGGTTATTGGTAGGCTGTTTGTTTTGTAGTGTTTTCTAACACATTTAAAAGTTAATTTTCTAAGGAAAGGATACTTAAGAAAGTAATTTCATCCCTACCTTAAAGAGAGGAAAACTGAGGCAGAGATTATATGGCTTGTCTCTCCCTGTACAGCAGGTCTAGCCAATACTGGGTTCAGTCTGTGGTTTATTACATATCACACAAGAATTAAAATCATAGAATCACAGAGTTTTTTGGATTGGAAGGGACCTTGAAAATGGTCTAGTTCCAACCCTCCTGCCATGGTCAGGGACACCTCCCACTAGACCAGGTTGCATGAGGCCCTGTCCAACCTGGTCTCAAACACATCCCATGATGGAGCATCCACACCTTCCTGGGAAAACCTGTTTGAATGTCTAACCACCCTCACAGTGAAATTCCTAATTTCTAATCTAAAGATACCCTTTTCGGTTTTGAACAATTACCCCTTGTCCTATCAATAGAAGCCATTGTAAAAGGTCCCTCCACAGCTTTCTTGTAGGCCCCCTTCAGATGTTTAATCACAATTTTCAGTGATCATACCCTCCCGGGTTTACATCCTTCCTTGCCTTCCACTGATGCATTCCTGTGTGACTATGGGCTATCCTGGCTGGGGGCAAAGGAGATGGCCCAGATCATTGTTCCAGTTTCAACTCAATCCTTTTTCTGAGTATCAGGTCTGTATCCCAATAGCCCTTAGTCAAATCTTTGAAACTTTCTGCTAAACCCAAGGTTATCTGACCATGAAAGCACCTTTTGAAGCTTCTGAGTCACTGGTCCCTTCACCATAATGGAGTGACGTAAAGCATGTTCTTTTACATTTGACCAGAAGCATGATATAATTTGGTGCATCCGTTGGTTACAATGGAGCATTTATTTCTAAGAATGGCATCTCTACAACTAATCACCACTGACCCAAAGACTTGTCACCAGGAAAAAGATAAGGTTGAATTGAACCTCAAGTGATCAGTTAATCCTTCTTCCTGTCCTAAAACAGGATCTTGTACTTGCCTGTGTTTTCTAACCCACAAATTGAGTTCCCAAAGGCTGTATTTTGGTATATTTCCAAGATCTTCAAGACATCAGAATTTTTCCTCTTTTCTGTTATTTTTCTTCTTTGGCAATAGACTCTAACTCCATAAGTTGCTTCCTTCTACTATAAAGTTATTAACGAAATCTCAGCAGAGCCTCCCCCACTCTTAATTGGATCCCTTCCACCTTCATTGGGAAGACAGAGCACTTTAAATTATGTGTAGCTGATCAGTTGTTCTCAATGGAGTTTGAATGAACCGTCTTTACTATCACCTTGCTCTGTATAAGCACAGACATCTCAGCAAGTGTAATGTCTGCTGCTCTGCATCCACCATGGATTTCACAATCTAAAGAATTAGTCTGGTCTTGCTTTTTTTTTTTAATTTTGTATAGGCCTCTGATAGATCGTCCGAATAGTTCAAATTCCAGTTTGCTCACTTGAGAGAGTATCACCTATTTTTTTCTGAGCATCTTCAAGTTCACGTGTGGGTTAAACATGATCCCAGCATTGAGGTAGACAAAGTCCAGGCACTGAAACCTGCAGCAGAGCTCATGGGTGACACGCAGGACAGAAGCCAGGTTACCCACCCCTGCCGCTCAGCTCTAGGGAGGGGGGTTAACAGAGAGCGTCTGTTATAGGTCTAAGGGGCCACCCTGACCCTAAACTGTGACGTAATTATAAGATACATGTGATGAAGTGAGATTTTTCCAGTTGCTGCCATTTGAATCATAAACACAGCACAACCCTCCATGCAAGTACAAATCACAGCTCTGGTCTTATGGGCTAGTCCTGAAACAGCTTTATGAATCAGGAATCACAGCACATCATAAATCCTACCCAACACTGAAACACATTCAGAGATATTAAGAAGGGAATGAGTCCTGTTTGTTCTTAGTTATGTTATCACATTTATGGCTGCTTACCCCTTGACAAACTAGTAAAATATTTTGTATTTCAGCTATGATCTGCAAGCAGAAAAGAGAAGGTATAATTTAAAAGACAGAAATACCAGAATTACCTCTCTAGATTTTTTGTGGTTCTTTGAGCAGTGTTACTTATGAGCCCTTGTATTGTTATTTAGCATGAGACAAGACATGAGGCAAAGTAGTTGATAGTAAAATATCAAATATGAGAGAAAGAAAGCAATATTTTCCCTAGCTGCAGTTTTGGGGAGAATTAGAGATGATATGGTGGGAACCGAAGAGGAGAAGGAATCAGTAAGAGTTAACTTTGGACATTTAGTATTCTAAATCTCTTTTGACAAAGTTATTTCTGTTGAATTGTTGGTGCTATGAGAGAAATACAATAAATAGAAATGGAAAGGTATCACTTGGTTCAAAAGAAAATTGAAAATCAGCAGAAGCCCACTGACAAAACACTAAATAACCCTAATTCTTTTCCCCATATATATCAGGTGCTGTATGTCATATAAGAGGAAAAGCAACTTTATCCTAATGATAAACAATAAGTTTATTCAAACTAAGAAATACTATTCCCAAAAGGAGCTTTTCTTTCCTCTGCTCACTGTAATACTTACCACTTAAATTGTTCTTAGTTCTTTTCTTCCTGGACATCACCTGCAGGTTTAAAGAAGCTATATGTGTTTTATTTCACATTTCTCCTTGCTACAGTTAAATACACAGGAAAAGAAACCATCCATTCTAAATCATTCTTCTTCAAAGGGAATTAATTCATAGGAGTCTCCTTATGCATCTTCTGCCCTTTAGGTAGGGTTTTCTAAGTACATCCTGCCCCTACCCGGAAAATGCAATGGGATCTATTGCAATGTGATCTAATGCAATGGAATCTATCTATATCAAGAAAATGCAATTGGCTCTATGAGGTATGCTCAATATGAGGTGCTCTAGTTGTATGGAAGTAGCTGTCTGATAGTAAAGACTCCTCCTGTCTTCTCCTCTAGAAACTGTGACTAAGATTTCTAATGTCTATGATCATAAAATATTACTTTACAAGGTGCCACGAGATGGCTCAAGTGTATGTAGGTATTTCAGGAATTCTGTAGCACCAAATTAAAGTAACTGTGTGCTTTAAACAGCAGCTTTTGTGGAGATTGTAGTATGATAGTTGTCATTTTAGACAGAGAAAATGGAATACAGAGTGAATGATTGATGCATGATCAAATAAAGCTATAAAAATTTAAACCAGGAACAGAATCCAGAATGTCTTATTTCCTTATCTGGGTTTTAACCACCAGAATATGCATTTGGTATTTTTGCTTTTGAGTGGGAAGATTATCAAGGCCACAGAAGACCCTAAAAGCTCACAAACTGGGTCAGTTCTCTTTTTCTTTGAAAAGGTGACTCTGCTGTCTTCCAGTGGTAGAAGACCACCATATTGTGTATGACACTGGATCTGAACATCTTCAGCAGGGCACTATGTGAATCTGAGTTAATTAACCATGCTGCAGTGCTGAGTAAATAGTTTGTTGCTGAACTGCTTTCTACACACTTGATTCCAGCAGAGAAAACATTTTTTCACTGGACAAGGCCAGCAGGACCTTTTCTGAATAGCATGGACTGTTGAAGAGGTTCCTGGATGGAGCATTACTCAGTTAAAGGGTCATCATTCACTTGCTCAATTCCCTCTTCTTTCTCCCAACTTTAATTGTTTAATTTTCTGCCAAATATAGATTAACTTTTATGCATCTGATGAGTGATAGATGGTGTCTTCCAGATAAAAACATTTTTGGAAAAGCTTGCTCACAATACACTGTGTCCCACCTCATGAGTAATTATTGGCTCCATACCAGTAGGATAACATATAGCAGCCTCAAGAACTTCTTTTTAATCTAATCTAGCAACAGATTTAACAAAGATTTACTGAAGAATTGTTTTACTTCTGTGCATGCATATCTTTAATTTATTGGTTAAGTTCATAAATAGAGAAAAGGCCTGAACAACCTATTTTTTTTAGTAATTAGAAGTGGAAGAAAAGGGTAGCTACAGTCTACAGGGAATCATTTCCTTTGTGATAAAGAAACACATGAATTACCCTTATTTAATCAACATTCAGTAACATTACACAAATGGACAATCAGAATAATCAGAAATTCAAGTTGATTTTCTTCCTTGTTTCTGATACCTCATGTTTTTTACCTGTTATATCAGCTTTCCATAAAATTAAGAGAAGATTATTTCCTTAGGAGGCATTTTTTAACAGCAGTCTAGCCCAGAAATGTTATACAGAATAGAATAGTCACTGAAGGGAAGCACAAGGCTGGCAGGTATATAGTGAAACCCTTACCCAAGGTCTTTTCTCAAAAAAAAAAAAAAAAAAAAAAAAAAGCTCTTAAAAATTAAAAAAAAAACCGAAAAAAAAAGAAAGGGAGAAATCCAAAGGAGATACATTAAAACCTCCAAAGTAAAGAAAGACACGATCC
>JAAGNO010026088.1:12856-28253 GCA_033439905.1 Ceryle rudis
TAACCAAAAAATGTTAAACAAAAAAAAAAAGCCCATGGAGGGAAAGACAAGGGTGGGAAGAAAAAAATAAAACCCTAACCCAAGGTTTTTTCTAAAAAAAAAAAAAAAAAAAAAAAAAAAAGTCTGTACATATATATATAAAACCTACACAAAACAGCAAGGAGTAATTCAAGAGAGATTAGATGAGATCTCCATAGCTAAGCAAGGACAGGTACCACACATAATTAGACTGAGCACAAAACTAAAGTTATATAACCTTAAGCAAAGCATGATTTCAGCTTTCATGCAATGGACCACTGGAAACCCATTGTTATGTTGATTTCCGCAGCAGATGTTTGGCAGAAGCATTAAGATTGGACAAAAATATCCATAGTTCTGTTACTATGTGTTACTTTTAAGAAGATACTGTCACGCTGAACCTGCAGTTTCATTCCCATCAGTGATCCTCTACAGTTGATGGATAGGGCTTTGCCTGTTCACTGGTGTGATGTAGAGAAGAAACTTGCCTACAGTTATGTTCTGAGTCACTACCCAAGCTGGGATGGGAGCCTAGGGCTCATTTCACTCTAAAAGTCTATGTGAGACCTCTTGCTAGCATTTAGTTCAGAATAGGATTATTCAAAGAACAGATTTTAATTCAAATACTTGAATTCACTGGGCAAGAGTGGCACAGAAAGAAATTACTATTTTTCATCATTTCCACGCATACTTATATGTTATTTTAATTAAAACCAGAGAACCTTCCAAACACAAGTGTTTCCTTGAAAACCTTTCATTTCAGAAGTAGTGACATAAACCCCTTTGATTTCCTCATCTGCACCCCTTCCACAGCTACCAAGCTGAAACAATTAGATTAAATCACTAAGCATTTGTGATAAGTTTCACTTATTCTACAGCTGCTTTTCTTTTGGTTTTGGAATTCACCACGTTCTACTACAGAGCTGTGGAATGGCAAACCAGACCACAGAGGTGTGCAATCTATTACGAAATGCCAGATCAGCAAGACAAGCAACAATATAACAGCCCAACATATTGGCCTAGGTGTACATGAATTGTAAAAGTAATATCTGGTTATTGGAGCACTGCAAATATTTAAATATCCTCCTGCAGCCACAGTCAGCTTGGTCACAGCTGATCTTGAGGACTTATGGCATCATGTTAAACTTACCAAAGGTGTTTGCAAGGTAACAACTTCCCATAAATATTATATTTCTATATGTAATAACAATGTGAAATGTGTTGGGTTTTTTTGTGAGGAATTTAGTGGTATTCTTGACATAACTTAGAGGTCTGTATCTTTTTATTTGGTCTCAAGTTGATGCTAATTTCTAAAAACCCTTCACTTATACCAAAGGCACCTTGGTTGCTGTATCAAGACATAAATTCTACAACAAAATTATCTCTCCCAGTGGCCTGTTTTCTATAATCTCCATTCTTCCAATTAAAAAAAATAGTCAATTAAAAGATAAAGGCCTTCAGACAACAAAAGAGGGATACATGTGTCAGCATCATTCATATCTTCTACAGGTACATCAATGAAAAAAGGAAAGTGAAAGAAAGCATGTGTGTGTCGTCCCCCCCCCGCCGGAGAACAAGAACAGGAACCTAGTGACAACAGATGAGGAGAAGGCTGAGGTTCTCAACAACTTTTTTTCCTCAGTTTTTACCGGCAACCTCTCTCCCAACACCTCCCAAGTCAAAATACCATAAGGCAGGAATCAAGGTGGTGAAGTCACTCCCACTGTATGTGAAAATCAGGTTCATGACCTCCTGAGGAACCTGAACATACATAAGTCTATGGGACCTGATGAGATGCACCCCAGAGTTCTGAGTGAACTGGCAGATGTAGTCGCCAAGCCACTCTCAATAATATTGGAGAAGTCCTGGCAGTCAGGTGAAGTCCCCAGTGATTGGAAGAAGGGACATGTTACACCTATATTCAAACAGGGTAGAAAGGAGGACCCTGGGAACTACCAACCTGTCAGCCCCACCTCTGCCTGGGAAGATCATGGAGCACAATCTCCTAGAAGGCCTGATAAGGCACGTGGAGGACAGGGAGGTGATCAAGAACAGCCAGCATAGCTTTCTACAACAGAATGACTGCATCAGTGGACAAGGGACGACCTGTGGATGTGAACTATCTGGACTTCTGCAAGGCCTTTGACACAGTCCCCCACAACATCCTACTCGACAAGTTGGAGAGATATGGATCTGATGGGTGGACCATTCAGTGGATAAGGAATTGGCTGGATGGCCGCATCCAGAGGGTAGTGGTCAATGGCTCAAAGTCCAGATGGAGGCCAGTGACAAGTGGTGTCCCTCAGGGGTCTGTACTGGGGTCTGTCATTTTTATCAATGATATAGACAGGGGGATCAAGTGCACCATCAGCAAGTTCGTGGAAGACACCAAGCTGAGTGGTGCTGTCAATACATCAGAGGGAGGGGATGTCATCCAGAGGGACCTGGACAAGCTGGAGAGATGGGCCCAGGTGAACATCATGAGGTTCAACAAGAGCAAGTACAATATCCTACACCTGGGCTGGAATAATCAGTTTGGCTAAGGGTGTGAAATTCTGGACTGTCATTGTAGATACAAAGATTGTTGTTACTTGAAAGCAGACGCCAAAACCATGTATGCTTTTATGGTAAACTCTTCCAGCAGGAAATAATTTCCCACCTAGCCCTAAGAATTTTTTGACATTTGGTTCCCATATATAAACTGAACCCTTCTACAACCTGCAGTTGAGACAACAAGGGTCTGCACTCTGCCTGCAGAAGATGAAGATGAAGTGATAAAAACAAGGGTAGGTTCCTATGGAATCAGGTCTTGACAAATGCTGGACAGTTCTCTTAATCCCCAAAAGGTATGAAAGATCAGAAAATATCATAGGAATGCAAGAATTTCCTTTTTTTTTTTTTAATTATTATTTTTATTTTTTGAAAGAACCTCAGTGTTTTGTCTAGGCCCATGAAGAACTGAATGAGTGGAGCTCTCCAGCCTTGCTAATGTTGATGCTTTATCATGTTTGAAGATGAAGAGGTTGGCTCCATTTCACCTGGCTGAGAAATAATTTAGCACTTAATCCTAGTTGCTTTCTAGTAGCGCTGATTCTGAATCTGGCAGTGTAACAAGGTATAAGGATGAGATAAGGAAACAAATGATAACCCTGAAGGTACTCTGGACATGAAAAACAGTGTTCTGTATAATGTCCTATTGTTATTACATTTAATATTTGTGGCTATCATGGTACCTGGAAATTTTAGTCCTAGACTATGATCACACTCTGCAAAATACTACAGTTACTACAATAAAAAAATAAGAGATTACTAACTACTCTTCAGGGAGGATACATGCTATTTTATTCCTTAGGGAGCATTTTCTTTCTGTTAATAAAGTCTACTAATAAAGATAAACTAAGAGTATCTTATTTTGGGATGGATGGGCTGCTGCACCTTGTTTCCATTGACAGGAACCCTGAGGAATCCAATTTCATGTCAATGAAATGACACCCTAAGTCCTAGCTGATTTCTCTGTGTTCCAGCTACCTGGGAGATTACAGATTTACAGCTCAGGGAACCAAAACATAGAAAGGAATTACTTGTCCAAGGTGACAGGGCAGGTTGTGGCAGAAACAGGAATAAAAACTGTGGGTAGCAAGTCACTCCACTGATTCTAAGTAACAGACTAAAGTCTTTTTTCATTCTCCAGATTTCTCTAATGCATCTAGGCAATTACAGGGCAAATTCAAGGTACAGTGTCCTTTTTATTTAAGTTCTGTGTTTTCTTTCCATAAATTTAGAAAAAAAAAAAAAAAAAAGAAAGAAAAAACTTTGTGTAGATGTCATTGTTAGTTACAGAAAATACTTTGGATTTCTTTTGTTCAAAAGGTTAGGAGGTATCAAAACATTTTTATTTAATTACTGCTGTAATTTTGTTTGCTTATTGTAGAAAAAACAGTTTATCAAGTTGACAGGGAGAATTTATAAACCTAATTGTTGTACTTGGAATAAAAAATATATCACTTAACAATTAAACCAGAATAAATGTTCTGAATTCTTAAGATTGTGCAAAAGCTTGAGACATAATGGAAAATAATTAATTGTTCCTAGATTCCAATAATGGTGCTCCTCCTTTTCCATGCTAATGAACTTCGAAAGAATGTGTCATCAAAGAGTAATCAAAGCGTGCTTGTTCTGTGAACCATTGACAAGGACAGAAGCAGGACTTGGATTTTTTTCAATCTTACGCTAATATTTCAGTGAGATGCTGAAGTGCACTGCATTAACAAAGCTAATACTTCCACAGAAATGTTACAAATGCAAATATACCGTATGTCTCTCATTTCATTATATGAATATAAACTCAATACATCAGCACAGAAGGAAGAGAGAGTTTGTAAACTGAAACGGACTGTTCCAAACTAACACAGTAGGATATGAAATACAAATTATATAATGTATTTATGACACCTGAATGATGTTTTACACTCCATTGGTAGGGGATGATCGACTGAACAGGGATGTAAGAAATACACTGGCTAATCAAAACCTTCATTAACTGCAAACTGAAGTAGACTCGTGAAGGAAATCAATAGCACCTCAGCATCAGGATAATGAGAGTGAACCTTCATCCTTATTCATGACAACTGAGGTTTCTCATGCAGCTAGTCCCTATTCAAGTAAAAGGGACTAATATCACAGTAAAGATTTATAGGGTGAGATCCACAATGAAGTTCTTATTCTGATTTTGCCTACAATTAAAAGTATTGAGTCTCAAGTAATCATTAAGGCAAACCGAGTAGGTTATACCCTGAGGACAGCTCATTTTCCTTTATTAAATGGAAAGAATGAGATGTGAAAAGAACTCCAAGATTTAAGGAACAAGACTGGTCATTCAGTTGATAGCATGTTGCCTACGCAGGTCTAAATGAGAAGCAGTAATATAGAAAGATGAAGAAACTTTCATGGAGACACCTTGCTTTACTAGTACATGCAAATGGGATTTCTGAAGACTGACAAATGTAAAATTGTCAAGGAAAATAACACCAAAGTATTTCATAAAGATAATTCACACTGATGCTAGGGGAGTCCAATGTATAACTGATCTCTAGATGCTGGAACTATTAGCAGTAAAGTTTATATATAATCAATTAAATTATTTACCCTAGATCCTGGGGTAGGTGAGGAGAAGAACTGTGGGCATTGTGTCTCACCAAGAGGGCTGTACATGTTGGGATGGTATTTATCAAGATTTCATCACAAGTTTTTGAAAGTGATAGTCTAAAATAAAAGCAAGTTCCTTTTGAGAAGGGGAGTAAAACTTTATTCTTTTGGTTAATACCTAGCAAAAACGGGTACTCCTCCTTTCTACCTCTCAAAGTTACTGTTTGATACATAACTCTGCCTCTTTTGTTTCTTTGCAGAACAAAGCAACTAACACCTGTATCTTTTCTATAAGTTGGAACTCCTTTACTAGTCACTTCAGAAATACATACCTGGAAAACAAACTGATCTAGGTTTACAGGATGATTTTAAATTTGAATCTTCAAAAGAGTAAGGTATTTTGGATATGGATAACCATATCTAATTTCTTTTTTTTTTTTTTTTTTTTTTTCCTCTGTCTGCTACAGAAGTTTATAATGAGTAGGAGGGAATACCAAAGAGTCATATAGTGAATTTTGTGTTTCCACCTCCTTCAGTTTCCACCCTCAAAAAATAGCCATAGACTAGAAAAGAAGACGTCATAGAAATCAATGCTAACCCTAATTGTGCTACTCTGATTCACAGAGAGTTCTTCACTAGAATTTGTATTAATTTCTGAGGCTTTGTATCAAAACCTTTGGAACAGCCAAAATTTATTTTGACTTATCACTGACCCACAGTGAGTAAGAATTAGAATTACATAATTAGAAGTAAAATAAACATCTGTTTGAAATGTCTTACACTTCAGAGAACAGTTGTCCCATATAGCATTTTTACTCTGAGTTAGAGAATCTATTGGTTGTATTAGTCACTCTTTCTTCTAGGACAAGTGGTGTTTTTTAAGTAGCCGGCAACAGAGCAGCTAGTTATTATTAGAAAACCAGACCATGCTACTACAAAGCCTAATTTTTTCCTCATCATGCATAATTAAAAATGGCCCATTGATAATGATCTCCATCTTTATTTTAAATAACTTTTTTTATCAACTACCTTGATTTCAAAGCTGGGCTATGTTGGCTTAATATTAATAAAGTCATTACTCCTAGTTTACCTCATTTCTCATAGGCCATTCCTGAAGGGAAATGCAGAAATGTCATTAGAAGTTCTAGTGCATCTGACACATCAATTCAAAATCAAGTAATTTTTGGTTCTATAATTTTTTATTTCTCTTAGAAGATTCACAAGATCATGCTTCCAATATTTAGGGTAGACACTATCTTTCTCCTACCTTGCACTAAAAAGTTCTAAGTTTTGGGGAGGTTTCACTTAAGTTCTTATTTTTATATGATTGGAACTTCTGTGTTAGTTTTGTACGGAATGGAAACATTCTGGCAAAAACCAATGATATTGTAACCTAATAGGAAATATCTCATTTTGAATGCTTTTGGCAACACTTGTAATTTCTGATAGGAAAATGCTTGGTAGAAACTTCAGCATCCCATTAGAATATTTGTCAGTGGGAAGTCAAGAGTGTGATTTTTGTGTTACACAGAACTTTGTAAAATAAAGATAATCTCATGTTTCTTAGACATAGATGATCAGAGCATGTCCCCTTTTATAGATGCTTTGCAAGATGGGCAGTAGAACTTTTACTTGTATGTTGAGGGGAATTACTCAAGAAAATTTACTTACTAGCCTCATGATATACACAATTTAATGCTAAGGTCAGCCCTAAAAAACAAACAAATAAACAAACAAAAAGATGCTAAGAGGTTGGTTTTAGTTCGATTCTGATTTTCTGGAATGACTCAAACTGATCATGAGAATTTATCTTGCTTTGCTACCATTTATTGGCTTAATCAAGCTACTTAAGTAAGAGTATTGGTGGGAAATGGTAGTATTGTTTAAGTCACTGATATTACAGATATTCTCTTCTATGAAGCCTATATCAGAACTACTGCCTTTGATCTGCTAATCCCCCTTTTAATTTCTTGAATCTTCTTGATGGGAGAGGATGACTGTTTCCCCAAATAGCACTACTACAATTGCATAAAGTGAGTACTCTTCCTTTGACCACAAAGATGCTTTCTTTGTAACAAAATCTGTTTTGCTTTGGACGCTTGTACCCTCCCTAGACCAATCAAAAGATAAAATTAAAAAAAAAAAGAGAAATATCTGCTAAAGTTGGGTATAAATTTCTGGCCAAGGTTTTAATGAAAAAATTGACATTTGGGTTAATTGAAATCTTATGAATTACTGATGAACTGCTTAATTAAAATAATCTTTTCATTGCCTTTCAGAAGTTAATTCTGACTTTTCAACCCAACAGTGCCATTTCTCTATCTTCACGTATTTTTGTCCCAGGTTTTTTTTCTGAGTACAAAGTATTAGGGTTTTTGTTAAAATCTAAAACTAAAATAAATTTTTCAAATGACCTGAGGAAATGTTTAAAGCTTAATATTCTGCTTAAATAGGTTAATCTAAAATTAAAAAAATACCACAGCCATGATTAGTGAATTAAACTAACATGAGAAAAATCTGTTACCAAGACAGTTGTTCCAGATGCTGTTAAGTAATAAGTGCATTTTTAGCTATTGGATAGTTACGGGGAAAAAAAAAAGTTTCCAAGTGATAGGGTGTTTTTACAGAAAAGAAGATAAAAGTGAAAGATTAAGATATTATTTTCTTAATTTAGACACCTTAAAATATGTAAAGATTAAATTATTTGACAGAAACCTTGCTAGGAAACTGTAACTTTTAGTACAAAAAAAAAAAAAAAACCAAAAAACCTGTCTTAGATTTTCACTTTAATAGATGTCATTTAAAACGTCAAATTCAAGAAAGTATGTATGCATAATACAAGTTCATCAAAGCATCTGCATAGCCCAGTTTGGTCAAAATGTTTGTAAAATTGCTTTTTAAATTTTAAATTATATTATATTTATTCAAGGATTTCTGTAAATCCCTTTGTTAATCACACAGATTCCTGGAATGGGTAGATTTCTCTAGTGACTTGTTTGTATCTGTTGTGCTTTCATCTTCCTCAGCAGATTTCCTCCTGATTTTGACCAATTCATCCATGAGGAAGATCAAAACTATGGTCTACAATTTTAAGGCTTTCACTCTGGAGAGACATGTGAGCATATCTTAATATATATATATATATGTGAGGGTCACTCAGAGCAGGTTGCACAAAGTCGTGTTCAGGTGGGTTTTGAAAGTCTCCGGAGAAGGAGACTCCACAACCTCTCCGGACAGCTTGTTCCAGAGCTCTGTCACCCTCACAATGAAAAAGCTTTCCCTCATGTTCAGATGGAACTTCCTGTGTTCTAGTTTGTTCCCATTGCCCCTTGACCTATCACTGGGCACCTTGGAAAAGAATCTGGCCCCATCCTCTTGACCCCTGCCCTTTAACTATTAATCATTGTTGAGAAGTTCTCAGTCTTCTCTAGGCTAAACAGCCTCAAGTCTCTCAGCCTATCCTCATCAGAGAGATGTTCACTCCCCTCATCATCCAGCCCTCCATTGAACTCTCTCCAGCAGCACCCTTTCTCTCTCAAATTGTGGAAAAAAGAACTGGACACAATACACAACCATGTTCTTAAACCCAGAAACCTTTTTTTGGTGTAATGCTGATTACAGGAAGACATAGCCACCTTCTGCTTCTGTGCTAAGTCTCTTTCTAGCCAGCATGGTTTAGGTGGATATACACTGAGCAACCTCTAGAAGGGGGCCAGGGTGTTGGGCTTTGTGTGAGAGGAGACACATCCCTTCCCTGACCATAAAAATCTCCACTTGTGATCCACCTGGAGCCATTTTCGGTGAAAGCAATTAAACCATACCTCCAGCATCAAACCAGTAACGCAACAACAAAGGTTTGAAGGCATGGAGACATGGGTAGGAGATATGGTGGGGAGGGGACAGAAGAAAATTAAAAGAACTAAGAATGCTTCATCTAGTTATCTTAAGTTCAAATTCATAAGATCTCTCATTCTTTCTTTGTGTATATTTGATGTACTGTCGACATTTGCTTTACTCCCATGGCCAGCACCTCTCTTGCCCATTCTGTGCGCTCAGGTTGCTGTAACAAGAAACAGGCTTTTCTTGGCAAAAGATGCTAGGTTTTATGCTCAATCCTTTTCTTAAATCTCCCTGGGGTTCCATTTAGATTAAAGTCCTCCTCTCTCCCACCAAACATTATTGATCCTTAATTTATTTAGGAGGCAGTTTCAGCACTCCTTCTTCCAGGTATTGACTGCCCTTACTGCCTTGGAAATGATAATGGCCCTTCAGAAAAATAGGTGCTATCTCTTGCACTTGAGTAGACATTAGAAAAATATTCACAGCTCTTTCCCACTTGGACAGACAATGAGTAAATATCTTTGTGAAGCTTTTACTATACACTGAACCTTGTATTTCATATTAACATGTAAACTCCTAATCATACATCAATGGAATTGATGCTTGTAGCTCATTAGGGGGTATTGGTTGAGACAGCAGTGAAAGTAAAAAGATAAAAGTAGATCTTAGTAAAGTTGACTAAACAGTTTGCCTAAGGGAAAAACAAACCAGGTCTCTCAGTTCTTTACATCAGGACCTGTAGAAAACCTATGTACAATTGCAACATTAGCATTAGCTGTCTGAAGTATCTGCTTATCTGATCCTAACTACCAAAGTTGCAAGATACAAGATACCATTATCCTAAAAGAGTTAATAGGATAACTGTAACACCTGCAGGCTTTTCATGTCTTGTCAGAGATTGTAATTACATCCTGCCATGGTTATGCAAGACTATTTCTTGTGTATCACCTGGTAGAATGTTAGTCACCAATTTAATAGCACTTCTAAATCCAGAAATACTCGTTAAAACAACCTCAAAGAATGTTCAGAAACCTACTGTTGCATCACAGTTGACAGCAACTGTCTAGCATTATTACCCTGACAATATTTAATGGAGAGGAAATGTGTGCTCATCAACTGTTGGACAGAGGAAAATATGCACTTGAAAAATAACAGCTCTACAGAATGCTCTGTCCACATTTTATGTCCTTTGTTCCACATCAGTATCTGAGAAATCATAACAGCTGTTCATAAACTAAACCTCACACTGTGTCAGTGATAGAGGAAAGCACCCCCATTCCCCAGCTTTATGAATGAAGAATCACTGAATTACTAAGGTTGGAAAAGACCTCTAAGATCATCAAATCAAATCATCTACTAAACATGATAATGACCACTAAACCATGTCCTGAAGTACCACATCTAGACGTTTTTTGAACAACTCCAGGGATGGTGACTCTACCACCTCCCTTGGGCAGTCTGTTCCAAAGCCTCACCAACGAAGAAATGATTGAGAGAAAGAGAAACCAGAATCACCTCCACTCCATGGCACAGAGCAAGGATTTGCCTGTCCTTGAGGAGTAACACAATGTATTTGCCATCTCTCTTCTTCTGGTTTCTCTGTATTTACACACATGGCTGGGAGAATAGACACATTGACCTTTAAAAAATCCATCATGAAAATTTCCTTGGTGTTTTCATTTTGCTTTAAATGAAAGGCAACTACTCTCTGAGACAAACTTTGCTGGGTAATTACATTTGCTACAAAAAAAAGAAAAAAAAAAAGAAAAAAAAAAGAAAAAAAAAGTTTGTTCTCAGCTATTGTTCCATGTGTTTATTAAAATAAATCAGGGTTAATGCAGTCACCCCTCGGAGTGAATTTGTCTTCTGGCAAAGGATTTAATTTCCAGCCCAGACTACCACTAAACAAGGATGTGGACTTCAATACATAAAAGCAATATGGATGGATTCTCTGACACTAAAACTCATTATTACATTAATAGGTATCATTCCCCATTACTTTTAATGGAATAATTAATAGCAACTATTGCAGCTTTTTCATAATAATTTTTTGAAAGTAATAAATATGCCAGTATTTGGCTTGTGAAAGTAGAACGTTCATTTCTAATTGTTACTCTTTCCTGATCAAGTACTTGGCAGAAACAGTTGTCCTCCTTTAACCCACATATCCTTTGACTGGATTCCAGTGATTAGCTAGATTAGATCATCACTTTCCTGAGTCAGCCATCTTGTGACTGCCCCTGCATGGAAGAAATAAGGACCCGGCATGCTTAAGTGATATAAAATTAGAAGGATGTCTCCAAACTTCTGCACTACTGAGTCCAATCATCTTCCCCCTACAAAATGACCAGAATTACTCTCCAGGAGAAAGAAGATTAATTTTTGCTATATGCATGGTGCCAATTCTCTTCTACATACATCTGCAGAAATGTCTTGCTCTCCAGCAGAAAGAAAACTGGACATAAATGTGAGAACTTGAGACTTTTACTTTTCCATGCCTTTGTGTGTATTCATTGCAGATATAGGCCAATAGCTAATCATTACTGACTTCAGATCACCCATTCAGTTGTCCCATAAAAGATGGCTATGAGTGCTGTTCCAGCCTTCTCAAGGACTGAAAGTTAGGCCTTAGTATTCCCAATTTGCTAAACCAAATGTGAAAGCAGCAGATGGAAATTCCACACATCTGCACAAGAAATACACAGAAAGAAAAAGTCTACCTGTCCTGCGGCTTCTGGTCAATCTAGATCATCTTCCTAATTAACTACCAGTATTACATACATATAAAAAAATTCCCATCAAAACAACAAAAAAACCCAGATCCCTATAATCTGGTATTTTGCCAGCATGTAAGAAAAGGTACCTGATTCAAGGAGCATTAAGAACATCAATACTATTTTGAGGTAGAGCAGGAACAGGATTCAAAACCATGTAAAATAGATGAGAAAGGGTAGTGTGTGTTTTTCAGTCCTGTGATTATTGTGATACACCATTGTGATTTAACAGCTGTTGGTTGTACCTTTTTCAAAGGAATAAAGGTGCTGAGCTCATGCTAAGGTTTGGAGAAGTGGTACATTGCTCCCCCAGCCCAAACCCCAGACGTTAAGCTGTCTGGTCTGGGAGGTGTGCTGCCAGCAAAACTGTGACTAGCATATCTCCAAGGAACACAAAAAAATCTTGCACTTCCACTAAATCAAAGGTACTCTGGGAGCCAAGATGATAGAGGAATAGTATTGAGAAAAAAACCAAAATGCTCCAGATGTGATTTATTGGTTTAGAAAGAAAAAAGCCATAACTTTGAAAGAAAGGAGTGAGAGCATGTAGGAGTAACCTTGAAGTGCTCAGACCCAGTCAGGATCAATCACCTGTGAATATCCCTCAGCTATGGCTTCACAAAGGGAGTAGCATGTCTGGAGCTATGATAGACCAGTGCCCAGGGCCTGCAGAATAATACAGAAATCTCACAATGGATTGATTAGTCACAGTTTGAGCCCCAGGACACATAAGTATAAGATAAGATGAGCAACAAGAGAGGGAAGTGCCGAGCTGTGCAAACTCTAGAAGTGATTACACAGAGAATAATGAGAAAGAGAGACACTGCAGGGGCTTAGGCAAAATGATTGTACTGCAAAGGAACAAAACAGCCTTCCCATAGCCTCTGCTCCCATATTCCTTACTTATAATATTAAAAAACATTTCAACAATAACAGAGTGAGGACTCAACATATTTGAGAAAATTTAGCAGCGTACTGACAAATTATGTAAAGGTAAATTTTTTGAAAAACTATCAGTTCTGTAGAAATTTAGATTCTATGATGCTATGATTTAAGACACCGACAAGGCAGAAAACTCAAACACTTGTTAGCTGTAGCTTTAAGCTTATAGCCACAGACTACTATTTTGCCCTTGAACACATCATTTAATCCCAAATCTCAAAGTTTAAAACTAAATGGGCTTTCCCTCTAGAATTATATGCTTCTGTAACTTCAAAGATATAGGCCTTTGTTTTTTAACTGTAAACTGGAGAATAATGGTGATGTCATATATCACATAAATTCTGAGGATAAATACAATAAAGTTTATAAATAAAAACATGTAGTACAACAGTGGATTCCAAGTAAGAACCGTGAAAAATGTGTTTTACAAACCCTCTGTTGTATTTCCAGCAGAAGCAGACATTATTCTTCAGACTTCAGGTAAGATACTGAACTTCGAAAATGAAAACACAGTATGCAGTACCATGCTGTGCAAAGAGCCTATCTGGACTGCAGTGTGCAGAAGTGACTTAAGAAGAACATACAGTACAGTCAATGATAAAATGTTTGTTGTTACCTCCCTGGAAGTTGTAGAAAATCAATATACCCATCAGTACCAGGCCCGCTGGTTCTAACAGGCTCAGCCTTGCTGCAGGCTTTGATTTCTTACATTCAGTCTGCATCCTGAGTAGGGAGGAAAGTGCTGTGTGTGTGTCTGTGCCTGTGTGTGTGCATGTGAGTAGGAGAGAGATGTGCAGTGAGCTGGAAACCAATTAAGCTGCAGTGTTAGATAGGTGACAAAAAGGCCTCTATAAAAGCAGGATGGTGCCAGGGGCTAGAGTTAATATAGCACCTGACATACAGTGAATAATAATAACATTAAAAATGTTCTGAACTAGTTTACTTGTAGAGAGAATTGGAGTGAAAAAAACAAAGTTCAAACAAAATGTCAAGTTCAGGCAGCAAATGCGGAGGAAAATATGAAGGAATGTTACGTCTTATGGTGAAAAATATGCCCAGTAGTATAAAATTTAACAATGAAAGGCTTGTGGGCTACCAAATTGTGACTGCCAAACCTCCATTAGGAATAACCCTAAAATGTTAAGTGATCGCAATATAGAATATTGTTAGGTTGCAGAAGGGCTTGGGGCTTATCACCAGTATCCTAAAAGGATACTAATCCTCAAAAGATACTGATCCTCAAAAGGCAGCATGGCTTTTGGGCAACTTCAGATGGAAATATGGTGCAATTAGCCCAGACTTTCAGCTGCCCTCACCATGCTCTTTCAGCTGCTGCACCTTCATTTCAGTTCCCCTTATTCAGGGAGAGGAGAGTTCAAATTCCTTCTGCCTCCTAGTTACTGATGTGGAATGCAATAGAGACATTAGGAGAGAGTTTAATCTAGAAAGTCAAATGGCCATGGTCCATCTGCCTGAGGCAACAACTTGAACTATATAACCTGGGAGCCTGATTGTCAGTGTAGATATGTCAATGGAGACATCAATGGAAAGTTATCTCCAGAGGTTGACTGAGCTTATAAGCAAACCAATTCTTCTTGCTTTTCATGTTCTCTCTCTGTCCTTTGTGTACCTTCTACTGTCTTAGTTTGCTCTAATTTTCCTCTTCTGTTCCCCAGTTGTAGCCCAGTCTAACTCTGACACCAGGAGACCTGCAGCTCCATTCTCAGAGAGCGTCTTTGCCTCTACCACACTCATCAGCTGTATACCTGGGCCAGGCACATCCACAACTTAATTTTCTAAAGGATAAATAAATCAAGGCCCTTACTATCCCCCCAGCCCTAGGCTGATCAAAAGTGAGGAAGAAACCTTGCTTCAGTATGTTCAGTCCTCACACTTACCCATGGTTGTTGAAAAGAGTCAGAATGCTCAGGGAAGTATTCAGAAACAGCTTCCAGCCCTGAGCTGCTTCTGGCAAGAAGCTAAATTAAAACCGAAACCAATATGGTATCCCTAAAAGAGATAACTTCAGGTCCTTTACAAAAAAAAACCAACCCAGAAAGTTAAACATCCCCTTAAATGTATATACAGCCACACAGCCATGGTCCCATGTTTGGGCAGTACATACAGAGCTGTGTACGCTAGGGAATGGAAATAATCTTCTCTGGGAATTAGTGGACTGAACATTTCTGCCATTAGAATTATTTGGAAACAAAACTACACATATGCACATGGACACTAAAAACAAGGCAACAAGGGGAACTTGTAGAGAGCAAATGGAGCTGTAACTAAACCAGTTGGAGACTGTTGTTTTTATATAGCCAGACTAATTAGCAGTGTTTTAATGTTTGACTAAAGAAATAGTTAGGAAAGGATAAGTCAGTCCTTAATTAACATACTGCACTGAGCAATAAAGACATTTGCAGTAGGTTGACACTGGTCATTTGGAAAGAGGAGAAGGATAAAAACTGATTGCTCCACACCTCCAATTTTACCTGTTGCAGTTTCATTATTTTCTACTGGATTTCACTGTCAAAGAAATAGAGTTAAGCACTGAATTAAGATCAAAGATATTGGCAAAATCAGGTGAAATTGTACACAGTATTGAAGCTTCCTCCTCTTCAGTTTCTTTCATAAACATCAACAAACATTTGAGGTTTTTAAGAAGTTTTCTTTTCTTT
>JAAGNO010026089.1:2001-16265 GCA_033439905.1 Ceryle rudis
AGCACCCTGCTCTAGCTGCAGATGTCCCTGCTCCCTGCAGGGGGGTTGCACCAGATGAGCTTTTAAAGGTCCCGTACAGCCAAAGCTGTTTTATGATTTTATGCTTTGGACACCGTGGAAGGTTTGTTGTAACTGCTCGGCATCATCCTCTGTCTCCCTCTCAGCATCATCGAAACTGAAGTGAGAGCATGGGGCAGAGCCAGGCAGGTCCCCCCGCCTGGGGCCGTGCCAGGCCTATCCATGTCCAGACAGCTTTAAGGCTGATCCCAGTGGAAGAGGGGATGGGAGAGGTGACGGTGAGGAGCTCAGGGGACGTCACTCATCCCCACATGTAATGAGCCCCAACGCATCCACAAAGAGCACGGGGACATCTGCTGTGGCAATGGCTCTGTTGCTAAAGAGGGAATCATAGATTCACAGAATTATTTAGGTTGGCAGAGCCCTTTCAACTCAGGGAGTCCAACGGCTCCCCCAGCACTGCCAGGGCACCACTGACCCCTGGCCCTCAGCACCACAGCTCCACGGGGGGCTTGGAAACCCCTCCAGGGATCACGGGGACTCCCCCCTGCCCTGGGCAGCCTGGGACAGCCCTGGACAACCCTGGAGGGGGTGGAAGAAATTGTTCCTCAGCTCCAACCTAACCCTGCCCTGGGGCAACCCGAGGCCGGTTCCTCTTGTCCTGGTGCTTGTTCCTTGGGAGAAGATCCCAACAGCTCATCCAGCTTTCCTAGAGCCTGGGTCTGTCCTTGTCCTCAAATCCTCCTGCCTGTTACCTTTTTCTCTGTGGCCAGTTTGGCAGTGGGACGCGCGTGCCGGGTATTTGGCATCATCTGCAGCCCTGAACCCTAGCAGGGAAGTGAGATTGTAACAATGGGATAATCCAGTTTTGCTGCAGCTGCCCGTGAACTGTTCTTTATATTTATAGAGAAAAAGCTAATCCAAGAAATAAGAAAACACTCATTATTTAATTTTCCCCAGATTTTTTGAGTGCTCGTGGGATTTTAATCATATTAATTATTATTTAATTTGTGCTTTGGCAATTCATTTGTGCTGAGCTATTATTTTATCTGAAAACCAGCAATGCTCAGTCTGTTTTTGCGTCACCATCCACCCGAGCAAAGGGCTGCTGGGATTGTCAGCTTGGAATTGCAAAGTGGTGGAACTGGTGGTCCCTTCTGGGTGTCCCTGGTGCAGGAGCATCCCCGTGTCTCATGCCCATGAGAACATCTCTCCACACCTATGGAGCATTCCTCCATCCCCATCCCAGCATCCCTCCATCCTATGCGAGCATCCCTCCCTCCCCATCCCATTATCCCTCCATTCCCATCCCATCATCCCTCCATCCCCATCCCATCATCCCTCCATCCCCACCCCCTCCTCCCTCCGCCCTATGCGAGCATCCCTCCACCCCATCTGCGCATCCCTCCATCTTCATCCCAGCATCCCTCCCTCCCCATCCCAGCATCCCTCCCCATCCCAGCATCCCTCCCCCTCCATCCCCGCCAGCTCCAGCCCCACTTCCCCAGATAATGAGAGCGAGTTTAAAAAACTTAAAGCCTCTTCCTTCGCGCTGGTGACTGACACAAATGGAGTTCATATTTAATCATCTGTTAACTCGTTGTCTATTATAGCTCTTTAATAGCACCATAGATATTCTTAATGAAGCATGATTTAAGGTATTTACAGCTCTAGGACCGACAGACATCACTCACAGTGTGCAGGTAATGAGGCGTAAAACAGCTCTGGAAACCGTAAAAATGGGAGAGAGAGAGCGAGGAGGGAGAGAAAGCAGGCGAGGAGTTAGGAGCTGAATTGTTCCAGGGTTTGTTTTAAAATGTTTAGGCATTTAAAGTCATTTCAGCTTCTCCCGAGGTGTCTGATAGCAGAGTTCAGCAGTTCCTGGTGCTGGTAACCCCTGACTTGCTGGGGAAGGGTCCGGCCCCACCACGTTCCCAGGCTGGGGCCGCTGTGGTTCCTCCAGGAGGGAGGAGGGAAAAAGCCCTTTGAATGCACCAAGGGCTGGGTGGGTTCTTCAGTGAAGCCCCAGAGCTGAGCCTGGATTTTTTGGGTGCGTTCACCCCCATGGGTGCCGTTTGCTTTGCCCACCCAGTGGCATGGCCACCGTGACCACTCTGCTTGTGATGGGGCAACACTGACCCTTTGACAAATGCCACCCTCTGCAATCCCGTTTTTTCCCCCTTTTCCTCAGGAAAAAAAAAAATGAAATAAAATAAAAAAGAAACAAACAAACAAAAAAACCCGGAAAAAAAAAGCCCACCCAAACCCAAGCCAAGATTTGGAAAATAATTTGTGACGGAGGTGCCATTTTGCATCAAAATATTTTGTAGCAAATGTCAAATGTCCCCAATCCATGTGTCCCCCCGCGTGATAGTAATTGGGCTGGAAGGCTGAGCTCTGCCACCGCGGCCGCTCGCCGCCGCCCGGGGGTCTCTCCCAAGGGCCCCTGCCGCCGCCCCCTCGCACATGAAGATGTACGTGCAAAGGGCTCTGGTGCTGCTCTCACTGCTGAGCTTCGCCACCGTGAGCCTCTCGCTGTCCTCCTGCACCACCTTGGATCTGGACCATATCAAGAAGAAGAGGGTGGAAGCCATCCGGGGACAGATCCTGAGCAAGCTGCGGCTCACCAGCCCCCCGGAGACCGTGGGGCCGGCCCACGTGCCCTACCAGATCCTGGCTCTCTATAACAGCACCCGGGAGCTCCTGGAGGGGATGGAGGAGGAGAAGGAGGGGGGAGAGGAGGAAGAGGGGGAGAGGGAAGAAGCGGGCGCAACAGCACGTGCCGCTCGCCTCCCCAGCCCCCCCCTCCCCTTTGAAAAGCCCAGCCCAATTAAGTGGGCTTATTTCTGGCTCCATTTTTCGTGCCCGCAGCCCACGGGACCACGCTCTGCCCCCGCTGCTCTTCCTCCACGTCACCCACAGTGGGTACCCGGCGTTGAGCCTGACATGCACCGTGACGTAGACGCCCACCTCGCCTGTTCACATCGGTGCCCCACTGCCCTTCCCCGCCTCCCTGGCCCCCTTGCCCGCTGGGCAGTGCCGTGGGGCCGGCAGGGCACACTCTGCCCTGGCCACCCCCCTGGAATGTGCGTTTCCCTCCACGCCGCCCCGAGGAAAGAGGCAGGCGTGGGATAATAGAATATATTAGCCCTGAGCCCATTCAGCCCCGGGCTCTTTACGAACAATGCCTGCTAACTGAGCTGATTTTTGCCAAATGACTGGCTTTCGTGCATGAGCAGCAAAGTGGAGCCCCCAAATAGTCCCATGCAACAATCCAGCAAGCGCTATTGCCCAGGGCCCATTGTTTTACTGCTGCGTTTGAGGGCATGGAGGAGTCACGGCCTTGCCTGCCCTGGCATTTCTTCCCCAGTTTCCCACCGCTGCGCTAGCCCCGTCTCGGCCCCAACAGAGGCAGCACTGACAGGGGAGATGAGACTGACCGGCCACAGGCATTCTCTGTCCCTGCCCCAAGCGGGACACGAAAACCACCGCAGCTGCTCGGCGCCAGGGCTGGCACTGCCCCTCGGTGCCCATGCCCCCGCCAAGGAGGGCTGGAAAGCACTGGTGGAGGCAGCCCACCCACCATGTCCCTGCACAGGGAGTCCACCGTGCCACCCCGGCTCCCACGCCACCTCCTGCAGCAGGACATCTCCTGGACCACCCCCTCCGGGGAGTATTTGCTTTAGATTAGACACCACCTCAGGCAGCCAAGAGCCGATATCCCCTGCCGGGGTCAGCCTGGGAGGAGGATGTTAGTTTTGCCCTGTTTGCTTTCTGGTTTTCCCAGCGGATCGCTCCGAGGTTCCAATAACACGGCTGCGGCCAGGAACGCTCCCTCGCCCTGTGACACAGGAACCTGCGTGGGGAGGTTTTGTCGCTGTTGGACCCACTCCCACCTCCCCAGCCTGGTGCCCGGCACCGCCTGGGTTGCCGAGGATGCTGACACCAAGAGCCAGCCCACAGCAGGGCCCGGAGCAAGTCACGCAACAATTTCAGCCGATGTCTCCCGTTAGTGTGAAATTAGCACCATTAAATGGTATAACTAAACACAATCAACAAAGGGTTTACTAGCTGAGATAACATATAAAGAACTACAACAGCTAATGCCTTCAGCAATGCTGAAACTCTGACCGTCTGCCCCTGGTCCCAGGAGGGAATTGATGGCAAATATTTACAGGGGCTTATAAATATTTATCCTGTAATAACTTGCTGCATTACAGCACATTCTTCTTTCTGAGGCTCAGCTTTGCCCTGGACCAGGTGCAGGCTGCTGAGAGGGTCTGTAGCATATATAAAGTTTGTCTGAATAACATACAGCGAGCGTGGGCGTTCAATAAAATAGCCAGCAGCTGAGCTGCTTGTGTGAAATGCACTGCAAGTCGTTTCTTACCCAACAAAAGAAGAATGTGGCTGGGGAGCACAGGTGTGCAGGCACCTCGGTGTGGGTGCAAACCCCTTCTGCGTTGCCAGAGTAACCTGGGGAAGTGCTGCAAGTCACCGGGGAGCTATAAATCACACCACCGGGCCGATGTGATGGGGCCTTAGCCCAGGAGCAGTCCTGTGGTGACTGGGCACTTGGCTGCTTTGGTGAGGACCCCAAAGGAAGTGAGCTGGAGACCTGCCCACCACAAGGAGAGCCTCCTCATGCTTCTCCACTCTGTGGCTATCCTCTCTCCACGGAACCAACCTACCGTGAAATCACCAGAGATGGACGAGATCTGCTCTGCACGTGGCAGTTGGGCAGCAGCTCCCCGCAAAGCTGCACATGGAGGGGTCCTCTGAAATGTTGATGCTGAAATCTGCAACGTCATCAGGAACCGCAGCGGGACCAGCCCATCACGGCTCTTCCTTCGGTCCTGCAGACCTGGCCGACCAAACCCCAAGGGGACCACAGAGTCCTTAACTGTCACCTGCATCAGTCACTGGGAGAGCATGTGAATTACCTGGGGGCCCTGAGAGCTCACTGGGAGAGCTCACCAGATCTCTCGGTCCCGAAGGAAAGCCAGGCTGTTGGCTGGGGGTTCTGGGAGTTGTTCTTTGGGCCCTCCATAACAAACCCCAGAAAATAAACAGGTTTGTAATTTTTCTCTGACTTTCCTCAAATGAAAGCCCCTTTCTGCTTCTTCCCAGCCCTCCTCTGCGCTCATAACAAAGTGCAGATGGCTCTAGTGCAGGTGTCCGGAGCGCGAGCCCGGAGCTGCCGGTGCAGCAGCAACCCGGGAGTGCCAGCTGCCTGTGCCAGGCGCTGCCTGACCAGCACCCCACAACCGGCACCGCACGACCAGCACCGTGCGGCCAGCACTGCACAACTGGCACTGCGTGGCATCCCTTCCCTGACCCGCAGGGACAATTTCTAGCCCCGCCACAAACTAAGCACTCCCTTCATCTGCTGCCTGGTGCAGACTTGGCTTGCTGAGCAGTCAAGAGGGGCTGGCACCAGCGTTCTGTTGTGCTGGTGTTTCATTTGTTTGGACACCAAATATTTATCTTCTGTCTAATAATTTTTTGAGCCATCCAGTTATTTATTTATCTTTCTCATGCTTAGTGATTTGCAAGAGTGTAAATAGGCTGTGGTTTGGAAACCCTGGGACAATCTCTAAGCAGCACTGGAGATGGAGTTCTGAACTTTCTAACGTGAATAAATAAATAGGATGGAAAGGCTCCATTGTGTATATTCTAGGTTGCTATTTTCTTAACCCTGTCTCATTAAGATGGATGGAGTTTCTGCTTATTAGTAATTTGGCAAGTTCCTCTTTGTGTACACTCTGCACTTCTCACTAATGATGCTTTGCTTCAGTGATTAACAAAAGAGACTTCCAACATAGTCAGTGAAAACACAGCCACGCACTTGGGGCACTGGGATGGAAACCCAATGTTCTGGAGATGCCATTTGGGGAAGACAAGAAGCTGCAGGGAACGCAGAAAAGGAAAAGCTGCTGGTCATAAAACCTTTCCTGACATTCAAATAATTTTGACCTAAGGACATCGGTTCTTTGATTTACAGGGACAATTGCAGAGCTGACAGAGACTATAACAAAGTGATTCAGAGCCCTTGCCCCGCTCTTCCTAAAACACGCCCGATGGAGATGAAGCTGGCACTGCTACTGCCTGGATTTACAGCTGGCCATTAAAGTATGTTTACAAGCCTTTAGTACAGTGTACACATCTGGTAAATCATTGATCGAACAAATAGCTCCTGGTGTCATGCTCCTTCTGTCAACTTATTCCACTACTATGTTACCCCGCGCAGTCATCTGCCCCAGAGCCTGTGTTCTGTGCCGCCCGCCAGCCTGTGGGAGGCGTGTGCCTGAGCAAGCAGCCGTGCATGTACCCAGGTCTGCACGTGTAGCCAGGGCTGTGGCTGCGGTCTAGATGCTGTTTGGCACACACCTACACAAAGAAAGCCCACACAGGTCTTCTGCACACCCAGCTGTTTCCACCTTACCTACGAGCAGGGACAGTGGCATCACCTGCACAGGACAGAATCCCAGTAGCTAGGCAATAGGCCAGAAATGAGAGGGGTCCTCTTTCTTCCTAGGGACACTTGTGAGAGAAGGGAGGCAACAAGGAGTGCCTTCCCACGAGCCAGCCAGATGGCAAGCGTTTACCAGCGCCCGTGTGCCAGGACCTCAGCGCTCAGCTCCTTGGTGCTGCCAGTGCCCCAGCTGGCTCCAGGCTGGGCTGGCGGGCAGAGCATAGCAGGGCAAGGGCAACGTGTAGAGCATCAAGAGAATAATCCTGCAACTGAAGATGCTGCAGGCAGACCTAAGAGGACAGCAGAGAGTGCCTGCTCTTCTCCGCCTGCAGAGCACGTCAGCCAAGTGGCGTGCACGAACATCCTGCCAGAGCCAGGCCGCACCAGCAGCACGGGCACCGTCCCCACAACGCTGGCTGAGAGCTGCCACGTCCACCCTGGCACTGAGGGCTCACGCCCAGGAGCAAAAGCCAGGGCTGGCAGGGCCTTGGGTTTGCTGCATCAGCACAGGCACAGCGAAAGAAAAGCAGGATGGAGATGGGGCGCAGGGCCAAGAATGCAGGGGGAAGCAGCACCCGTCTCCCCTGGAGCTGGGGCAGCGTCGTGCGCAGCCCACGCACGGGACCTGTGCTGGAGTCTTCCTCGCAGTGGGAGAAAAATGCTGTGTTCGGTGTTTTACCAAGTGTGCCAGTGCCCGGGGCCGGGGAGCAGGAGGAGCTGCACGACTCCACCATGGCTCATTGTGCTTCTGTGAGAGCATCTGGCCAGCTGTGCAGTCATCTGTGGCCAAACCCTTGCTCCCCTGGCCACGGAGCTGGGCAAAGGCCAAAGGGTAAAGGGCAAATCACGGGAGCAGAAACAAAGCTAGATCAGCTCATTCATGCAAACCTTTTCAAGAGCTTTTGGGTGGCTGGACAGACAGACATGGGAGAGCAGGGCTTACTGTCCGTGCGTGAATCGCCACAGGGACACAGAGCTGATCAGGTCCTGTGTAGCCACTTTGTGGCAGTTGAGAAGGAGGCGCAGGATCCTGCCCCACAGTGAGCTGTTAAGCAAAATGAGGGTGCAGGGATGGCTCCCAGCTTGAGCTCAGAGGGGAACAGTGAAAATGTGTCTCCCTGCAGGGAAAGGCGCTGCATTGAGTCCTGCTCCTGCTCACCTTCTACGTGTCTGCAGGGCCAGCTGGGCATCTGCCAGGGCTGGGGTATCTGCCAAGGCTCAAGCAGCTACAGACGGTGGAAACCACCATGTGAGGGCTGGAGGTATTGCCACAGAGTGAAGGCAGAAGGAGGGAGGAGAGTCCACAAGGGCAAAGTTCCCATTCCCCATCCCAGTCTGTGCTCAGATGAGGAGTAACATGGGGACTGGGAAAAGCCAGCACAGAGAACCGAGGCAGATTCTCTCTTGGGCTTGTTGAAATCACATCCAGGACAAGTACAGCTGCTACAAACGATTTTAAAGCAACAACAACAAAAAAGGCTGTCAGATTTATTTGTTAGCAATAACCTCTTAAAATAGCAGCTCATTTCCCTGAGTGCAAACAGCTTAAAAGTGTCGGCGAGATTTGTGGGATCCCCTGGGGTCTTCTGGGAATTTCTGGGGTTCTTGTAAAACTAATGCAAAGAAAAACACAGCCCCTGAGTCCTGAGGAGAAAAAAAAAAATGTATTTCACTTCACATTAGCACGTGAACAAGCAGCTCTGATACATAGCAGGCTGCCATTTCGTGGCTAACCCAGAATTTCAAGGGCTGAGGGATGCTCTCAGCTTCTCCCTGTGGAGAGCACGAGGATGAAGGACCTCCTGGCTCACCCCCCCTTGCACTCACACTCCCCTCCCACCCTGCAGACCCCAGCCAGCTTCCCCAGGCAAAGCCAGGGGACCTGCCCCACTTCCCACCACCACCCCCTTCAACCACCTGGGTCCAACATCCACCGGTGACTAAATCCCACCACACCAGGGAACTTCAAAGCATCCCTGAAGTTAAGGTCTTGCTTAAGCACCTTCATGAATAAAAAAGTTTTTAATTCACCAAAAAGGTGCCTGCAGGGCAGGAACAGCCCCGCTCCCATGTCCTCTCTCTAAGGGGTGGGAAAATGTGGAGGCTTTGCCCAGAGGTGGCTGTGCCTTGGGGTGAGAAGGGAAGAGGCCGAGCGCTCTCCCTCCGTCCCCATCGCACCCCGCTGGTGCTGGTGCCAGCTTCTGAGGGAGAATGGGAGATGTTGGCTTGAGGTTGGCTTCCTGGGGCAAAACGGCCGCTGAATTTCAGGTTGTTAATGGGATCGCAGGGCATCCGGGAGGGAGGAGAGGGAAATACTTTTCCTTCCCCCGTAAATAATTCTGTGTAAGATTTTAAGAGAGATTTAAAGATGAACCTCTTTTCTCTCTCCACCCCTTCTCAACCGTACTGTGCATTTTAAACCGTTTGCGGAAGGGAATTAATTAACAGAGGCAGCAGAGCCCAAAGCTCTGCAGCAGCCCGTCCTCTGCACAATGGAGATCCTACTTTTCCTCCCCTGCCTGAGAAACACATGCCTAAATTCCAAGTACATAAATTTTTTCTAACCTAATTCATTTTGTAGATTGATGGAGAAAATCCATAACAAATATTTATGACTTTGCAATAAATAACCCTCACAGAAGTTACAAAGAGCTCTGGCGAGTCTCAAGGTAACTTTCAGCGAGTTCCAGGGGTCAGGGCAGATCGGGATACTAAGTCTATAGTGTTGGAGCCTTTGGCTCATCTGTTTTGAATTATTGGTATTACTCAGTTGAGCAGCGCTCTCAATGGAGTAGCTGTGCTGAGATTCCACGCCGTATTTTATTTCTATGGTGGGAGAGAGGCTTCAATAATTATTAGTTGTACTCTGTTGCAGCCAGCAAAAAAAAGCAGGTCCCAGTGAGCACGGGTTAGTCTCACTGGTGCTTGCAGGCTGAGCTGCACGGGCTGGAGCAGGAAGGTGCCCACGCCCGAGCGAGACCCGCCTGGGACGGGAATCAGGATCAGGCATCGCACGTTTTGCTGCCGGTTAAAAACACGGACCTGCCGAGATGCTCTCGGGGTTGTCCGGTGTGAACAGGTCTGGTGCAGCCTAAAAGGCGCTTGCGCAGTCACTCTGTTTGCACGAGCAACGGCTGATGCAGTGTCCAGGCTGGCACCGGGGTGCAACACCCACCTGCAGCGGGGTCAGACGGAGCTATGGCCAGGGCTGCAGCGCCACGGCTGAGCGTGCTCGGGCAGCAGTGGCCAAAAGCAGCCGGGCGACGCGTCGGGCAGCGCCGGAGTCGGCGAGGGATAGTGGGCACCGCGGGAGAGCTCGCCTTCCTGGCACCGCGGGCTGGCACATGGCACCGAGCTGCCACCCAACCCGGCACCCGCTTCCCAGGAGCCGCCGGGACCAGGGCGAGCAGGGAGCGAGCCCGTCCCTGCTCCATCTTCGTTAGCTCTTAATCATCACAACGGGAAGAGAAACCGCCAGCAGCGTCACGCTGCTCTCCCGGGCGCGGGCTTCTTTCAGGGCTTTCAGAAAACAGGGTCAGACGTGTCTTCTGACCTGTGACCTGTCGCTTCCCTCCTCGCCATAATTATCTAATACAGCGCTCTCCCTGCCAAGTACAATGAAACAATTTGTCACTTCAATTGTCTGTCAGTCAACACTGGGGCCTTTTCAACAGGCCAACACATGTTTTTTGAGAGCTTGTCAGCAAGGGCTGTCTGGCCAGGCACATAACCATGGAAAATGGAACCTTTGTTAATTCTGGTTCTTAGAAAAGTAAATCCATTCACTTGCTTTTTTCAGGCCTTCAGTTTGGAATTTGCACAAGAAGCTGAATTGCCCCTGATCCCTAAATGATTGGTCAGAGGATTTGCATGAGGAAGCAGAAATTAATTATTCTTTTCTTTTCTTTTTATTTTCTGTAATTGTGTGTTTAGAAATGAGATTACATTCTACAGCAGCACGAGGGGCTGGGGGGGGAGGGAATTGCTTTGCATTTGTTTAGCTCCTTAGAGTTAAGATCACCTAATCGTTTCAAGCATTTCCTAAGATTCCCTCTTTCTTTTTCTGCTTTAATGACCAAACAAAGATTGTGCTACTTCCCGGGGAACTTTTCTGGCAGCTGAGCTCAGCAGTGGGAGCCAGGGGCTTATCCCTCTGCTGAAACGGTCTCCTTGCTGCTTTCAGGTTGCAGGGCACAAAACACGTCCCAGAGCTGAGGGGCTTGGGAGCCATGGTGGCTCCTCGCCTTGGAGAAGGGGTGAAATGGATTCCCACCAGCCCAGGAGGAAGACTCTGGTCACTCGAGCTGTGTGGCCGAGCAGCATGAGCTGGAGTGTGCAGAGGATCCTGGCTTGGCAAAGGGCACCGGGAACATCTCAGCGGATTTGCTTGAGCCAGGACTGTTGCTGTCAGGACATGAACCCACCACCTCCAAGCCCTGCAGTCAATTTGACCACCACCAAATTGCTGCGGCCCCTCACAAATGCTCCAGGGCCGTCCTTCCTCACAGGCGAGGATGGAGGAATGGATGCTGCCACAGCTCAGAAGGATCCAGTGGGAGACGGTGGAAACCAAACGACCGTGAGCTGCCCCCAGGTCCACGTGTGGCTCACACCAACGCATTGGCCGCGGCAGGTCCCGTGGGACGGAGCACGCGGGGGATGCACAGGATGCTGGGGATCCCACTGGGGATCACCCCGCTCCCCAGGAGCAGCGACGTGCTGGAACCACAACAGCGGTGGAGCTGGGAGAGCCACCCCAGCTGGCGAGGGACACGAGGGAGGAGGCTGGAACCGAAAAGCCTGTGGGGCATCGCGACACCTCGCTGTGTTTTTGCTGCATGGACTGGTAGAGGATCTGTTTCTCGGGCAGTGGCTGCTTCGCACAGAGACAGAAGCAGCCAAAACAGAATCCCAGAATTAAGTGGCTGTGCCCTTCACATGGCCTGGGGGGAGCATCTCCCCCCACCGGCCCCTGCACTCTGCCACAAAAAGCTTTTTTCCACTACTGAGGTTTCACACAGCAGCTCCCTACAGCTTTTATGTTTTGCACGGTCACAGACAATAAAACTGACAACCTTGTTAATAGCACAAGCTGGTAGAGAAAATAAACCTTCATTTTTTGATGCTACTTAGAGCTCCCTTCTTTTTCGTTTTTCCTTTTAAAGCACCCTTTGAAATTCCCACTTTCTCTGTTATACATGTGGAATATGAGATAGGTATCTCCATTTTCAGGTCTTCATCATTTTCTTAACCATGTGGAAGCTTGGATTTGGGGCAGACATGGAATATTTTGCTGAAAGCATTGCAGAAATGCTAGATGGCCCCTACTCGATTACAAACACCCTGAGTGAAAACCTCTCCAGATCTGGCTTTCCAGAATACCACTATCCAAACCTAATTCAAACCATACAGGGAGTCCTGACTTGGGATCTTTCAAGCCTATAAAATGAAACAAATTGGCTTTGCGAGCGTATCTCCCAATCTAAGCTATGCCTGTAAATTCGATTTGTCCTCTTGGATCTATACGGCATTAGGTGGCCTGAAAGACTCTTTGTTTCAAAAGTCCTCCTGTCTCCTCCACAAGCCCCAGGTTTCTGTGTTTGGTCACATAGGCTGGGGAACTCTGCTCATTAATGGCGAGGATTTGGTGGCCCTCCAGCATCTCAGCTTCACCCGCGGCAGAGGAGTGGGGCCTTGGCTGCCAGCACAACCCACAAGCAGAGGGTGCTGGTGGCCGAGGAGCCAGCTCACATCACTGGCTTCTCCCAGAGACGTCCAGCTGGAGCGGGGTTACATTCAGCACCTGAGTCAGCCGTGGGTCCTCTGAGCCTTGGGCTCTCGGGGACCCAGCTCATCTGCCAACAGGTCCCAGCAGCCTCCCCTCTCCGAGCTGCTCTGGGAGCAGGTACTGCTGGCTCCCCGCTGCAGCGCTCCAGGTCCCCACAGGGGTCTGGTGATACCCAGCCAACCTGGGGGGGTTGAGTGAAGGAAGCCCAGCCCGTGGTGAGAGCAGAACAGCATCTGCAGGCAGCAGTGACCTTCAGTGGTTCTCCGAGGCAGGATCTGCAGCCTTCGGATCACAGCCGGGTTGCCTTACAAGTAACAAACACAGTCCCGTTCCTGGCGCTTGTTTTTCCTTTGTAAACACTGAGCGAGATCCCCACTGGTACAGGTTCAAATGACCTTCCCCAGGCAGGGCTGGGGCAGGAGCCTTGCTGCTCCCGCTGCCTGTCCCGTGGGAAACCTCCAAGTACACTTGCTATGTAATTTTAAGTCTTATTCTAACTCACCATCTTAAAATAGGAATCAGCCTCTTAAAATTACAAACTACTTAAATACGTGGATCTTTTCTTCAGAAACAGACAGATTACGAGATCAACCTTTCGACACTTGGCCTTCAAGTCCACACAGCGATCCTAGAAGACTCCCAGTGATTACAGTGCTTGCCATCTTTTCCATTCCAAAAGCCCTGGTAGCCGTCTTTAAATGAACATCCATTAAATTCCATTGATCTCCTTTATTCAGGTTGGAATCTCTTGATTCAGGCTTTCAGTTAAGCAAAGAAGAACTGCGTTCTCACTTCACCACTCCAGCAGCCTGCCAACGAGAGGCTGAAGTCTCCACGCAGGATAGGAAAGATCTATTCTCACACTCATTATCTATTATTATCTATTCTTATGCCGGGAGATAAGCTAAATAACTCAGTCCATTGAAGAGTTGCCCTGAGCTCTTAAGTTGTATTTTTAGTATCTGGTTCAATCCATTCATGCCTGCAGAAGCCTGTAGCCCCAGACAGAAAGCAAGAGAACATTTTGGTGCAGAGAAGGAGCGTATTTGTTCTTAACTGTCTGTCTGTTAACTACCGCTCTCAGAGGTGACTGAAGAATTAGCACATTCACCTGATCACAAGAATTCCAGGGACATCTCCCACGTCATAGCAATTACATTCCACTGCAAGAGCTTCAGAGTTCGCTAGGAAAGCCAGCAGCATCTCAGACACCCTGAAAACATATTTTTTATGTTTTTATGAACTCTAGTAAAATTGTAATTGGATAAAACCTTGCATTCAAAAGCACATTCTTTGAGAAAATTTTATATGCACATAAAACATCTGAGAAAATGTTAACATTATGATCTTAACTGTTTGCACATTGGAACCGGCTAAAGGTTAGGGAAACGCGGTCCATCTGGTACAGTATTTTAAGCAGAATACTTGTGGGTGCATTTCCTTCGGGGCTTGGGTTCATAATACTGTGCAAACCCAGCTATGACAGGCTGCGGACACAGCGCCGCGCACAAGCCAAGATGCTGATCAACGGCACTCGTGGGAAGAATGAGTCCGATTTGTTTTCACCACACTTATGATCTGGGTGCCCAAAGAAGGGTCAGCACCTGATGGTATCAACGCGGTTTCTGCAGCCTGCACTACACTGCCCTGCTGCCTGCATGGACCTTGGCCCTGGGCTCCCGGCCAGGGCACCGTGGGGAGGGTCTGCACAACAGAACCCAGCTCCTGCTGGGAGCAAAAGTCCTGCTGGGAGCTCACTGTCGAGTGGAAGGGGCCAGGCTCTTGTCAGTGGTGCCCTGGGTTAGGACAAGGGGCAATGGTCCCAAGCTGAAACACAGCAAGTTCCACCTCAACAGGAGGAAAAAACTTCTTGACCGTTCCAGTGACAGAGCCTGGCCCAGGCTGCCCAGGGAGGCGGTGGAGTCCCCTGCTCTGGAGCCTTTCCAGCCCCACCTGGCTCTGTTGCTGTGTGGGGTGGCCGGG
>JAAGNO010026090.1:0-50980 GCA_033439905.1 Ceryle rudis
TTCCTGCTGCCCTTTGTGCCTGCCTGCCTTCCTCCCGAGCTCGCCGATGTCTTGTGGCCGAGTGTATTTTTTTAATCATCGATCAATGCTTTAAAATGCCGGTGTAGCTTATTTACTGTGTGCCATCCCAAATTCAGTGTCGTCTTTCATGGGGGAAAAGAGACAGCAACTTGTAGTTGCAGGTTTTAGCAGATAAATCTGCACTGTGTTCAGAGCCCTTCACAACCTATATTTCTTAATAGTCTGGAAAGAGACGGGGAGGGGTTTGCAGAAGAGGTACCTGACCCACAGAAACCATCCCCAGAGCTGCTGGTCTCTGATGAATCCCGCCTCTCAAGTGCCTGGCTTTACCTTGCCGTGACCAGTTCAATCCAGCCTCGCCACCGAGCTTCCAGCCTGACGTGCCCTGTCAGTCTCCTAGAGAAAAGAAAGCTGTGGAAGAGCAGATAATGCCACTGTCAGTATTAATCAAGACTGTAATTTGCCATGTGCTTTTTAGCTCTTTAATGGGGCTCTAATTGTAACTACTCTCCCGCTCTGATCCTCCCCAGCTGGCCTCTAGCAACCACTGTGGGAGCAGTTCAGATGTCTAACCATAAGCACCCAGTGTCATTACAGGTGCCCTGGGGTATCCAAGACCCAGGGCTAGCAAAATGGCATGGGACATAACTTGCTATACTATACGACATCTAAAATGACACCAGACATCTGTGTCCAAGCACCTGACTTGCGTCCTAAAACATTCTCTGTTGACCCAGTGTTCTTAGGAATTACTCCATGACCTGCTCTGTGGATGCATGGCCTTATTTCCCCTTTCCCCCTCTGTCATGTCAGTTCATGTCCTCACTTGATCTATGGAACAAGTCACCTGAAAAAGTTCTAAGCTCTAAAATAAGCTTTACAGACTAAGACAACCTGAAAAAGGAAATGTTGTGGTTATTACAAAAGGCTTTTCAAAGACTTGTAGAAATGCTACAAGTTGTTAATTATGGAGCGTGGGATTCTAGTATGCTATCTTAAAATTCTTCCCTCGACAGCTATCTGTTAACCAATATTTTGCATTAATATAGCACTTACTGCTCCAAAACTCAATTAACACTTGTTAATGAAGAAAGCTATACAGCACCTACAGTAACCGACTTAATACCTACTTCACATGGGTATTATTAAAGTGTTTGTAAACAATTATAATATTAAACATACTTGAAGACCATGATAACTTTATTCTATTAGATATGTAAAGATTATTGCATCCATTTTACTCAGAGAGTCAGAGGGAACTGAAGATAAAAGAGGCAGCCCATCCCAGAGAAGACGCAGGGAAATGTTGACACGCACATGTGCTGACTGGCTGCAGAAGTCACACATGTGCCAAGCAGGCAGATGTTACGTGAAAACAGAAGCTGCAGAGGCTGCCTGAGGATTCTTGATGTGCTGCGGAAAATGGGATGCTGGTGGTGAAGATTTAAAAATGCTGACACCTGATAGAAGGGCTACTTCAGATGATATGATTCTGAAATGTAGAAATACCTACATCTGATACCATGGTAACTCGGAAGAACAATTCTTACAACTTATTTTCCAGATGTCGACAAGTATGAAAAACAACCTGCTTCAGATATTATCTCAATTTCTTTATTTGCCAAAACTCTGTTCATATCATCTCATCTGTGTTTGACTGCGTCACCTTCTAAGACCACACCATATGTCTCTGAGTATTCTCTAAACGTTTTTTTCCCCAAAATATAGGCCCTCACCTATACCTGCACTGGGACACATACCCGCCACACACATGAGACAGTACTAGAAGCACCACAGGGAATTCTGCATTTACTATCTGTAATTTTAATCCATCAGTTTGTAGCTTGTAAGAGAGTGTCAGAAGTATCTGGGATAATTATAAGATAATCTGCATTTCCTTTGGCAAGAAAAAAATACCGCCCACACTATAACTAACAATAGCCCAGCCAGCTCTTAAGAAATCATTGTTGAGTGTAACTGTCCTCATAAATTGCCACTTCCTGTTGAAATCCTTTGTTACAGCAGGGTATTTGAGAAGTTTATACAGAACTAGGCATCCGTGAAAACTTTAGAGAAAAATTCTCCTTGCTTTACAGTTAGGAAATGGCTATCTGAAAAAAACCCAGTAAGACTCATGAAAACTGAGAGGGAGGAGAAAAGAGTAAGAATAATTTTGTTGCTGTATGAAACGTTGGTATCTCCACATTTTGCTTGCATAAGGGACAGGTCAACAGACCTCAAGAAGAGTACAACAGAATAAGGGAAGGTAAAGAGAAGAGCAGATGCAATGATCAAGGGGGTGGAATAGTGCTGTATTAAGAGACATAAAAAGGGCTGGGGCTCTTCCACCTGCGGAGGAGAAGGCTGAAAAAAGCCTTCTTGATTGAGGCTTATGAAATCATGTGATCAAGGCTTACAAAATCATAAAGGCAGAGGCTAAGGTGAAGTTGTTATTTATCAGATCTTACAATACTAGAGCAAAGGTGCACACAGTGAGACTAACTGGGCGTTACTAACAGCCAAAAGACAGTACCTTTTTTCACAGCAGGTAATTAATGTCTGGAACTCCCTACTACAGGCTGTAGTAAAGGCAGGTTCAAAAAGAAACTAGTCAAACTGGGTAACAGGTCTATAAACAGATTAAAAAAAAAAAAAAAAGAACCCCCCCAAACCAACAGAGAATAGGCATGAAATCGTAATTTAACATCTCTAATTGATTGATGTCTGGTCATAATTATGGATGCTTGGGAGAATGAGATGAATGTGGGTTTGTATGCTGGTCCCTAAGCAGAGCATCCACTGCTGCCATGGACAGGGAGAGAGTCGTGGGCTAGATGGGCCTCTCTTCTGGTCCAACAGGACACTCCTGAATTCAGATGCCTTGGGTATGCTTGGATTTGCAGAATATAGACAGAATTCAGATTTCAACTAGATTCTAATCCATTCAAAAAAAACCATTAAAGAGATCTACATGTAATCCACCAGGGCAAAGTACATCTCCAGGAGCAACTAAGATAAAAAAATTATAAAAATAATTAATGCCTTACATTGTTATATGCCTCTCCATTGGAACTGTTAAAGCTAAAATGGATTAAAAAAAGCTGTGATCAATATATTTTTTGTTGACAATCCTCCATCCTATATTCCTGCAAAATTGCCAACAAATTAAAATTTTTATGCAGGTTTTCATGTTCCTTCAGTTTCTTAGCTCTCTAATGACAAGCATTTAACATCAATTAATTACGTACGATGGTTGTTATCTGATGTTTGCTCCATCAGGTAAGTATCCACTATAGAGTTATAAACTTGTCTTCTTCCTCCCTGCATTTTGCATGTCACATACTTTATTAAAGTGATTCCGTCCTATACAGACCTCTTTCCTTTAGAATGCAGCATTTCTTAACTGTTTATGAAAAACTAAATACATGAAGTCCCCTTTGCCTCCAAGAAAGAAAAAGGAGTTCTGTTGATTTTCTTTGTACTAACAGTAAGCGTCTAACAGGCTCCTGCTCAAGTTAACACTGCACAAGTCCTACTAGATTCTCAAGCTCTTTTAGTACAATGAATAAACCAGCTCATGACTGACTTCTTTCATTCTTTACTTTGTGAATTGCTTCCCCTTCTATCCGTGATCACATAACAGCTAATGTAGAAAAGTCATGTGTATCACTATATTTTTAGCTGCCATGTAATGAAACAGAGCAGCATCAAAGGATGTGTGAGCTCGCACCCAGGCCCTGGTCAGCGCTGCATAAACAGGCACAAAGCAGAGAAAATACAGAGAATTGCTCAGTGGGCAAGAACTCAGCTCAGACCTCACCTGGGCCCAGCTTCTCCACGGTTCCTCTGTGCTACAAAACAATTTAATAAACATTCTGTCATTAGTGCATAACTGTGCTAACAAGATTTTGGTAGCAAAACACTTTAAAATAGCTTTAGTAAAAGAATTGTCAAAATACAGTGATTCAACAGCAACTGTTTAAATGTCCTCCTGGAAACTGATGTACAGATGGTGAGGGGAATGTACAAAGTGTACTATGAACTTTACACTATAAGTATGTGAGTTTTCTATTTATGCTGCATTAGCTTCTATCAGCCAGCAGCAGAGATAAGGTCCCATAGTGCTAGAAACTGAATATTGCATTGAAAAAGACCATCTCTCATTGAAAAAACTGAAAAGCCAGTGGTAAATCCCTCCCAGAATAACCCAGGAGATGGGACAGGTGATAAGCTGTGTGCAATTTCTAGGAAAACCATTTAATTACACATTAGGGCAGATATCTTGTGGCCTTCTACGAATGCTGAGGCCAGACAGGTCCCAGTGGCTGAGAAGTTGCTTCTCCTGCCCTGGTTTGTTGGGGTGGGTGGGCTGTCTGGATGTAAGGGTTTTATGTGGCCCTGCTTAGTTACAGTTCAGGGTACAGTAACAAACACCAGACCAACAGCTTTACGGATAAATTGTTTATCTCTAAATACCAGTACAGTAACAAATACTTATCAGCAAATACAGTTATCTGGACTGAAACAACCGCAAATCTGGTAGTTCCCCATTGCTGGGCTAAACTTAATATCCAGGTGCATGAAGACTCCCATATCCAAGACAAAAACCTGAAAAATTTAGAGTATTCTTAGCTTGACATAGTTGTGACCCTTTTGATGGTTCTAATAATCACCCTGAAGGAGAGCTTCCTCTAACTGCTGGAGAATATGAGTTACATCTTTAGAGACATGAACGAGGATGGTTTCTTTGAGGGACGGCTGACTGATGACAGAGAAGGACAGGTCCCCTCTAATGTGATAGAAGTTTCAAGGGATGACATAATGACAACTGAGCCTCCAGAATCAAGTGAGCTCTTGCAGAATGCAGATCACAAAATGAGATATTGGAGCAGAAGCGTTAGCAATGGAGGAAAAAAGGGATGGCTTGACATAAGAATCTGTGTCATTGTGTTGGCTGGTAGGCTAGGAGACATGGAAATTCCTCTTAATCATGCAGCTTTACCTTATCCAAGAAATCTCACTCTAATTTGCAAGAAGTATTATTATTGGCAGGGAGCCTCCACTTGTACTAGTTGTGTAGATACCAAACATAGTTTATGTAGCCAGAATGTGAGATTCAGCTCAGAGACTCAAGCAGTGACTGAAGACTCTGATTGTAAAAAAAAAAGTCAGACTTACCGAATTCTAGTTCGAAGTGTAACAGAAAAAGGATATTCAGTTAAGAGGCAGCATACTATCCTAGTAAAGACTGTCAAATAGTTCCAAAAATGTTTGAAACTTAGGAACATCATTCCTATTTCAACAGAGGTCATGTGGATGTCAAACATCAATTATTTGCATGCTTTGTACCTTAATGAAGGGAACTGTGATGTGGCAAAGGCAGAGGTCTACTGGTCTGCTTTCCAAAGCTTGCAACCCAACGCTGAGCAAGAAGCAAAAGTGAAGGCATGGCCTAATGACATGAAATGGCACATGAACCAAGAGAAGCAGGAGCAAAATTCAGCAACAGTGACATTCACTACTCCATCCACTCAACTACCTCATGTTCTACATGATGTTCAGGTGGAGCCTGACACATCAGGGGATGTTCTGCTTATCAGCTTACAATCAGGGACAGTCAATGCTGGAGGATCTTCCAAAGAAATACTATTGTGTATATCACTGGGCAAAGAGAGACAGAAGCTGCATCTCCGACACTGGAAATGCCCTGGTGGTTTATCTGGGAGTTTAATATTATAGAGGAAACCCACTCTTTCTTCAACTAATAGAAGAAAACTTCACATAGCAGTTCTCACTATGTTTCATTTTATCTGGGCAGAACACAGGAAATTTGTGTTATTTAATTAAAAAAAGCCCCAGACTAAACTCTCTTTAATTGTTAACACACAAATGTCTCTTCCCCCATTAGATGTGTGTATAGTGTATATCTGCATTTAGAAAACAAAGTTTCCTTTTCAAATTGAATTTAGATTTTTTTCATTGGCTTCTGAAGTGTAGGATTAATATACCAATTCTTTTCCATCTCTAGATCTAAATACAGCCATCTGTACCATAAATATGTATGTCTTGATTGATACTGCACAGGGGAGCAACTGACAAAAACATTCTTCAGCTAAAACATTAATTAAATAACTTTGCACACTATAAGGGCTACCTATACTCAAGAAAAAAAATTCTTTACTACAGATTTTAAAAGCAAGAATTCTGCTCAGCTAGCACTAAGGGTCCAATTTTGCAGCAATTCCACCCATATGTGGAAGTTCTCCTACACCAAGTTACCTCTAGAATCAGTCACCTTTTGTGCACTTGACTATAAAAATGTTTTTGTTTTCTGTAAGTGATTAAATAATTTTCCTCGTGTAGATTTGTGTTACACTGTTTGGCTTGTTAATAGTCAATATTCAAATTCAAAATATTCAAATATTTTTTCATAAATACTTGCCTGTTATTCCTAGTGTGATTGGCTCCGACTACAAATGCTGTAAAGGGTGTCTCAGATAAATTATATGTGGACTGTTTTAAAATAAGTGAATATTCATATATTTAAATTTAAGTAACAGTCTTTAAGATTATTATGTGTTTAGACCAGTAGAAGGTTTACTGGTTTATAGAAGCATGGTTGGTTTCTGTGCCCATCTCATTGTGTATCTTAAGATAACAAATGTCTCTAGTTTTTGAAAACATGGATGTTGGAAATAGCTTGTTTTAAGTAAGCCTCAAGGCTTTACAGTAAAGCAATTTCTTCTATTTTTTTCAGCATTTGCTTTTAAAACCATTTTTTATTGAAGGATAAACTTGCAAATCCTTATTAAATTTATTTTGCTGTTGCATTGTACTTAGTTCCACAGTTAACTCATACTTGAATCTCTTTGATAAGAAGGGGATTTTGTAGACATGAGGTGGAAGGTCCAGTGTGGGTTCTACTGATCTCTGCAGAGAAATCAGTCTGTACCTCCCAGACATGAGGACAGTTGTGGGCTGGTGTGTACATTAACATCGTGTATATTAATGCCGTGCCATGAACTGTTCTGAATTTAGTCCTGTCTGCCCAAGTACCTAAAGACCCATCAGGAACTGAGAATATATGTCTTTAATCTTTTCAATTTGTGAGCCACAGCTAGTTTTACAAGGGAGGTACAGAGGACAGAAACTGTAACTTTACTACTGCTGTAAGATTGCTTTTCTTACTTATTGCTAGATGTCTTTAATCGCACAGCAGGTAATTTTCACTGGAGCAGGGCGTTATGGACTAGATTTGAGGGACCATTATTGCTTTCTAACAGTCAGTCAGTTTCTGGGCTTCTTTAATGAGAAGAAAAGAACAAGGGCACTGCTAGCCACGCATTAAAAAAAAACGATTTCCAGTGAGTGACCGCAGCGGTGGCACCAGGAGATGGCAGCAGAGCCCACGCAACGAGCCCAGTTCCTGCGCTGGGCAGCGCTTCTGTCCTGAATGGCTCGGCTGTTGCCTTCGGGGGGGTTCAAGAACTCTGATCAGAACGCTTTCTCTTCAGCCATGTGTAACAGTACTACTGATATTTCTCCCAGCTGCAATAATCGGAACAGAAATCACACCTCTCTTTTATGAGAAGTGATTTTTCTTTCTCTCTTAGTTTATGCACATCTTTATATCTGCCTCCCGTTGGGAAAAGCTTGTTTAAAAGCAAGCCTCAACTTTGAGCCCTTGGCTTTCTAGTGTTCATTCCTCAGATAAGTCTATTTAGGATTAGCTCATTACAGAAATGTTACTGTACTTAACAGGTCCATTTTATTTATTTGATCAATTGTGGTTGGGTTTTTTTGTTATTGTTGCTGTTTGTTTGGGTTTTTTTGTTTGATATTTTTAACGTCTGCAACATAACAAACAAATATCGAAACTTGAACACAGTGGAAAGGGCCAGATTACAAGACTCCAGGCATTTAAAAGCAAAAGTTAAGCCCCCCCACCCCCGCACACCAAACCCTAGAGATATTGTTTCAGATCCTTAAAACACCTTGATACTTCCCCCTGCTGTTATAAAGTATGCTTCAGTGTGACTGAAAAAGTTTAAATCTCACTGCCCTAACTGAAAAACAAGGTGTAAATACACCTTTTCCCACAATCAGCTTCACTAAAGACAGTATGAGCTCAAGCCGCGCAGAAAGGGAGGATGGAACTAAGACAAGGCTGTGTCTCTAGTTGTATAGCTAGAAGTTTGGGGCAAACCAGATACGGGAATAATCTAGCAGTCTAGAGCTAGCAAGGGTCCTGAAGATGGGCTTGGTGAAATCAGGGACAACTTGGATGTGGCTACTGTGTCATTTGTGGGGAAGCCACAGGGACGGCAGGAGCTGACATGTTTAGTAGCACCTGCTGGGAAGGAGGGAGGGCATTGCATGGCTGCTGAAAGCCTAGATCAGCCGTAACCTTACGGATCATCACCCACAAACCAGGTTAGATACCAGCTTGTGACAACTGGTCAGAAAGCGAGTTGGGCTCTGTTCTGTTGGGTGTTAACTATGAACTGGGCTGCCTGCCACTGTGGAGGGCACATCCTGGCTTATTCAGTGAAGATCACACAGAGAAGTACTGAGCCAGACTGAAACAGAAACTAATGCAGTAATAGATGTAACACCAGACTTTTCTGTGGCATCATAAATATCACTAAGTACAGTTGTCTTGGATATCACTATCCACACATGATCCACAGATTCCCTGAAAGATGAAGGACAAAGATGATATCATTTGGCAACGGACTTCAAGGGCGTTGAAAGGATAACTGGCAAGGTCTTACATCCTAGGAGGTGCTGCGTTTAATTAGAACAACTGAAATTTCCTCAAGATGCACAAAGACAGACTAGTCAAAAAGACATGTTCACAGGGAGATGACATTAGATGACTGATTATTATTTTCTTGTCTAATTTCTGTGTTTAATAGGCCCATAAACCTCTAATTTTATATTAAAGGTGTATTTCATTCACACCAAGGTTTTAACCTGAAGAACTATTGAGGGGCAATAGAATGAACCAGAATGATTACCATAGTTTTTAATAAATTAGATTTGAAGAAAGGCATCATCTCTCAGGAACCACGCTTCCTGAAGAAACCTGAAGAAAATGGTCCAGATTCCCTGTGCCCTCAGAACTAGATTCCCTTATTGTGCAGGCTGTGAGCTTCTTAGCATGGCCACACAGGTATGCAAAATAACTGGTGGATGAGTGACTGCCAGACGTGCAGAGAGCAGTCCATGGGGTGGTCCACAAGGTGACCCTATAAAACAGAGCCATAACACCCATGCTCACCTCACTGCAAGAGATCCTCTGTTACAGCAGAGCTGACACAGGCTGAAGATGCACCAATAGGTGCCCTTCCCAAGCAAGGTTTGCATTACTCCTCCCTTCTTAGCTCAGTTACCTCTGTACACGTTTGATGGAGAAGACCCTGTGGAATAACATAACATTAAGCCTAATCTGGTTTTATTAGGTTTCAGTATTTCAAAAACTTTAATATTATTCCAAGCAATGCAAAGCAGGAGTGTCATCCATTTGAAGGGGATATATTTTGCTATGACTTCTGCTCCTGACTTTTGCTGCACAGCTCATTTCATTCTTGTGACCCAAGCACAGCTGGTGCTTGCTATTTCAGCTATCACATCCATGTAGAAGGAGGACGCACAGCTGGCATTAGCAACTTGCTGCTTTTTCATAGAGTCAGGCCTACGACAAGACGACAGATCCCAAAAGCAGGATCCAGCCCTTGAAGGTGGCTGACAGAAATGTCCATCTCTATTAGGTACACACCTTCTTAGTGTTGTTCTATGGATATGTCGTCACCCCTTGTTACCCATAGATAAAGATGCAATGAATGTGGTTGGCAGAGAAAGTTTAGGTTGAGATGTTCTACAATAAATCACTAAAGAAAATCATTCCCTATGCCACTTATTCCCCCACTGTATGACCAAAACATGTCCCCAGCCAAAATGCTGGCAACTTCCATTATATAATGGGTTCACATCTGGTTACATGCTAGAGGACAAATGCCTTCAGCCCATGTCTCCACTGGTGCCTGTCCAGACACAAGAGAGCTCATCCTTTCACCTGTTGAGATTAACAGATACACCAGTTGAACCACAAGTGGATATTTGTCCACATGATGGAGAAAGCAGTAGAACAGGCCAGAGGAATTGTTCTGCCACCTTGGATCAGTCTCCTAGTCCAGGTTCTTCACATTTGCTTTACTGAAAAGATCTTTTTAGAAAAAGGTTTGGAATAGCAATGTTTCTTACTCAGTTGTTCAGTGTCACTGCTGTGTTCCTCAAGTCAGCTACCCTTCAGAAAAACAGAGAAGTGGCAGAAGTATTGCTGGTGCAAGAGATACCTATCAACTTCTGCTGTCACTTCTCTCATAATTCACAGAAATTACATTATAAAAAAAATTAAGAATACTTTACATTTTAGGTGGCTTTCATTTCTGGTTCTTTGTCACTGCATGTTGCCATAATTTTCCTTTAGATCATACCAGTAACTTAGCTCAGAAAGCCTCAGCACAACAGGATTTATAACCAATCTGTGAAACATGAGAAACAAAAACTTGTCCTAGTTTTTTTTACTAATGCTGTTTACTCCAAGATAAGAGCGCACAAAGAAAGTTCTTAATGCTTCGAATAATGAAATCACAAAGGAGGAAACCCATCTGAGTTTTAAACAAACTTACCCCATATCACTGATGACCGCCCAAAGGGCTCCCAGATAATAAGAAACACAGTAAAGACAAAAATATTTTTCAGCAGCATTTACAGTGCATTCTATATGACAAAATAGTCCTCCAAATTCTAACAGAAATCACCATTACCTTACCCTACTAAAGAAAGACAAAGAGCTCAGGGAGAGCAGAGCTTCCATGGCTTATAGCTTTTAGAAATTACCTGCCAAGTGTGTAATTTTAAAGTGATTGTCTTCCATTAGGGCTACAATAAACAGCATGGTGGAAAATTCAATCTGATTAGCTTTTCTAATGAGCTGCAGGAGGCTGTGGAGGCCAGAGCAGAAGAATCTTAAACATTTCATCACTGATTACAAACCTGCCTCTGAATTAATCAGATAATTAAGTGCATAGATTTAATGAACCTAATGCTGATCAACAAATTATCAGTGATCCTTGTAGATTTTTGGCAGGCTAAACACCTTTTCTCTAAGAATTCCTAAAGCAGGAAGGTTACAAAAATGATACGCTTTATATGTAGAGTTTTTTTAATGCAATAACCAGTAGATGTAAAGTTTATAATTTACACTATTTATAATTATTTTTATAATTTACACAATTTAATTTACTCACAATGTGTTCAGGTCTCCATGAGGGCTGTTGTTATCACGGATGCAATTTAATTGAGACAGCAGCAATTAAAAAGATGGCCTTAAACCCTGAGAACTTTTAACAATCTCACTGGAACAATTGGAGCTTTTACTCTGGAAATGAGAGCAGAACAGGTTTTAGATACTGCCAGTGCGCAAGCCCAAATTCCTAAACCAAAGCTATCTCTTTTGGTAGAACCACTCACCCTGGCTAGCATTCAAACTGACCTTCTGGTGTCTGCTCTGCATTCTTCCATCCTCCAGCCATTTCTTTTCCCTCCATGTTTCATTCACATAGCTAGAGTTTAATTACAGATGTCCATTTTGCAACAAAAAAACTGGCCATAGTACCCCAGAGAAGTTGTATCTAGCTGGGCAAGAGAGCAATACAAACAAATACCATTGGTACACAATGATATGTTTGTTTCAGCAACCCCAGTGCTCCCTGAGAGTAACAGTTTGCTACTGCTGATCAGCCTGACACCTACTTCTTGTGAGACAGAGACCTTTAAGGTGCAGGGAGAAATGGTTTCACTTCCTGTTTCTTCTGAGTTTTGGAATGCTTTGCTCTTGGGATTTCTTTTACATTTTCTGCCTAGTCACCAACTTAATACTCACTGAGGAATCAAAGCCATTACTGTTAAAAACTAATATACTGCTCTTGGCTACTGTCAGAATCCAGGTACAGGCTAGAGAGACCTTTGCTCTGATCCACCATGGCAGGTCTTGTGTTCTTATTATGACTTAAAATTTACTTTCCCCAAAGGGATGTGCTTGTAGAAGTCCATCTGTCAAGTGATTCATGGGAAGTGGACATAAAAGAGAACTGAATATGACTGAATGCATTAAAAAATTTAAACAAGTATTCCTGGCAAATGTATACTTGAAAGATCTTAAATAAAAACACTTAAAAACTTGAATTTGTCACCTCTCTAGTATCTGTTTTGCATTTTAAATGGTTGCACCTTTGATGAAGCATTTTTTTAACATTATGTATTGCCTTTTTCTTATAAAAACATATGTGGCTTTTCCTTTCTATCTCAGTTGTTTTGGATTAAAGAAGAAGAGGCACTTACAGCAATATCAAAGAAAGAGACAGAAGCAATCGCATGGATCAAATTATTATCTCATTGAAATCCAGGGGCCTGTTACTTGCAAGTTCAGTCAGACCAGGATTAATCCTCAGTGCCTGGAACAGTGGCAAATTTGTTTTAATCCTTGTGCATTACTCATCTGTGCCCAATATGATTTATCCTGCAATGTTATGTTTTTGGTATTTGTCTGAATGGCTTTTAATAAAGATAGCTTTGGAAATCAAAGATGTTGAATAAAAATGCTGAGCTTCTTTTGTACAGTAAATTTGAAATAAAAATGAAATTTCTTTAAAATTGCCGACTTCAAATGTTCAGAGTCACTATGAAAGTAGAGCTGACTGATTTTTGAAAGTAGTTTCTACAATGTTTGTTACTGAGGAGTGGGAATAAGCTCAATTTTATGTCAATAACCATTTCATATATTATTCCCAGCATCAGTGTGTACGTTTTCAAGTGGTGGCACGTATGTGTTGTAAATACGATAACTTCTGATAGGGCGTAATCAGAACAGATTAGCCAAGCCAACAGATATGTGATTGCATCTAGAGGTGGAATGGCATAACACTGACACTCATATAAAATAATCAAATAACCTCATTTTTCTGCCAGCTGCAGACAAAGCACTGCTTACTGTGCTTTTGAGAGTGACATGTCTCTAAAATGTCTTTCTATGCACAATTTCAAACATTAACTGTCTTATTGCTTTGGAGTGTTCCTGACAGGCTTAATTTATAATTTTAGAGAACAGGACACTGGAGTATCAGGAAGCTTTTGAAAATCTCTAAAAGAATAGAAATTCTGCTGGATGCCATTTTAAGTGAAATAGAAAGATGGCAACATCCCAAAATAAACAAAGATGAAAACTGTAAAGTACTTCACGTCTCACTCTCTGCTGGTGATGCTCAGCTTTTCTGGATATTAAGTCCAACACACGTAAACAAAATAACCCAGGAACTAAATTAATAAACCTGAGAGACAAAAGGTATAAATTAGTTTAACTTTGATATTCTTGGTAAATTCAGAGCATTACTATCTGTTTACCAAAGAGAAACTAACCTGAAACATTTATCATTGGTATTTGGACACTTTGGAATTGTTTCTTGCTGTCCTGACTTATCTATTCTCCCCCATATCTCTTTACAGGAATTCTATAATGGATGTGAAACAGCTTTAAAAAAAATCTGTAATTGTTTTTTTCTCAAGATAAAATACTAAATTAAAGATTTGTGGTGAATGATACCTACTATCAGAGCCCCTGAATTTCCAAAGTATTTTTAATATTGAAACTATGACTAACATTTTTATTTGTTGTGTCTGATGCCAATTGTTCTCATTCTAGGTCAGTTAGGGATACTTAGTTAACTCTCTTATAGTTATTTGGGGTAGTCTATGCAGGCTGAGGCCACTTTCAGGAAGCCCATTAATAAGTCATCAAGACGTCACCAGTTTCAGGAGGCAGACGTACATACAGAAATAGGAGATCATGCTTATCTTCTGTAAATCATAGGAAGATCTGTGTCTAAATTCATGCTTAAGGTGGAAGTTTGGGCTTGTTCATTTGCTTTTGCTTTTTCTCTTCTTTCTTGAGAGGAAAAACAATGGTAGTTATCTATATTAAAAGTTTAGCCTCTCCAAGGTTTTCCTTTAACTTCAGGGGGGCTAGATTTGATTATAAAACTTGTCTTCCCAACAGTATGATTTAAAGAACTAGTTTAGTACTAAACAACCAGCAAATTTTCTGCAGACCTCTGTTGATTCTTCCACATACCCCATCCTGTGCATCACAAGTGCTTCTTTCTGGACATTTTTCAAAGACTTCTAAAAACATAGGGCTGGACAGATCCTGAGCTCTCTGTAAGCTATGATCAGTGGTGATTCTTGAGACACAAGAAGGTGTTTTCCACATCCCACTTACCTGTACAAACAGACAGAGAGTAGGGGAACCAGGGTAATAAAAATAATAGCTAGCTCAGACTTGGCAAATGACTGTTTAGTTTAGTCTAAAAATGTTCCCTTCTCCAGATTCCACAGCCTCCTCTGGTAACTTGTTCCACTGCTCAGTGTGCTATCTACACAGATGAAGCCCTACTATTTAACCTTGCTGTAAATTAGCCAACTATCTCCTATGATGTTTTAGTGAACATAAGGAGTGAAGACTGACATTTTAAAATATAAAATAAAGACACCATTTACATTTTTTGGAGACTTGTAGCTTCCCTCGTGACTTTTCTAAATTTAATGAAGACAGTTATTTCAATCTTTCCTCTCAGGTCATGTTTCCTACATCTCTTACTGCTTTAGCTCTCCCTCTCCTTTTTTCCCTGTCACCTCTCTCCCCAGTTTTGCTCTTTTCAAACTGCTGAGTCCAGAACTAGATACATCAATCTGCCTCAAGTCTCACAAGTGCCAAACTGAGCAGAACAATCACCCTCTATTTCCATGCGTGCTTTTTGCAGACACATTCAGTTTATGACAGATGACAACTCTTCATGCCATCCAGCTACTTATTCCACTACGTTCCTGTGCTTTTATCTCATGGAGAACTGAAGTATTGCCACAATAACCAAGAGGGAAATTTATTCTTGATTTTAAAGTTAATAAAATGACTAAGAGTTAGCAGTCTCCATGTATGCCAACTCCAGGCAGGCTCAGCATCATTCCAGCTGTGTACTATGTGTATCAGAAGGCAGTCCAGTGAAGTCTGCTTACTAGAGCAGTATGATGGGTCAAAGAAAGTTCTTGGCAGGCTACATAAGCTCACAGGTCAGATGCTATGCAGTCCTGGTTTATGTCTCGTCTTTTATGTAAGAAATACTCGGGAAGTTCTTCAATAGCAAAACTTCTGTGGCTCTTCTGCATGTTGTTCCAATGTCTAAAAATCTACACACTGAAAAATCTAGGTGCATGCTTTTGTTTACAGATGCTTGAATTCACACATTTGCTATTAAAACATATTGCAAATAATTCCAATTCATTTAACAAAACTAACATTTCCACATGGCTCCCAAATTTCTGCACCTCAAAGTCCTTCGGGGAGCACAGCTGAAATTGGATGGGAAGTCTGTAAATGATGCAGACAGATACTGCATTTATCTATAAGGGTAAATCTTTAAACAATAGAGGATATGCAGAACACTAATGGATCAATGTATATTCTTTATATGAAGCTGAGAATGCAGGCAAGTCCGTGAAGTTGTTTTTCTTTGTCATTTTCTCCATTTCTGCAGAAGCCTGTAAAAAGCAGCATTGTAAATAGTGGTTGCTGTTAGGAGAAAACCCCATTACCAAAGATTTAAACTGTGTGGGAGCAAGTGTAACTTTCAGGTCAGTAATGGATTGTAATGAAATATTTTTAAAATAGCCATATGCTTTTAAAGTTGTGAATTTTATTTATTTATTTATTTATTTTAATTTACAATAAAATGAGAGGTTTGCATTTGCAAATATAGAGTAGGTACTTCAGGTTAGAACAAGGCAACATAAGGCCAACTCCAGCAGTCCTTGCTCAGTTCTTACTCAGTCAAAGGTTCCATTGATCTCTGAATGAGTGTAAACCGGGCAATGACTTCAGGACATGCTTTACAGATGGCGCTTCATCCAGAGGCTTCAAGCACAAGCACACTTGTCAAGGTCATTATAGAATGAGTCTTTCAGTATGATTTCCTTTCATTAAGGGCCCAAATGTGCCCCTAATAAAATCAGTGAAAATCTTCCTCCAGAGAAAGCATTTTGGGGCATTCAATGGACATTCATAAGCAAAAGCTATTGCTATTGGGTTAGACTTGGGTAACTTAGCTTTAAATGGAGATATAGAATAGAATAGAATAGAATAGAATAGAATAGAATAGAATAGAATAGAATAGAACAGAATAGACAGAAAGATAATAGAAAACAAGAAACAGAGATGCTCTTTGTACAATGCAAGAGCTGTTTATAATAATAATAAATGCATGGAAAGGGCCAAATTCTCTGCTGTTATCATATGCTGCAACTCTCTTGATTTCAATAAATTTCTGTCCTTTTACACCAATCTGACAGGATCTCCTGGCCAAATACTTTTGAAAGCTTCCAGAATATCTAGTCACACAACTGAGGACTTGCTGGATGAACTACTTGTACAAATTTGAGTGACTTAACTGCCACATATTCACTAATCACTCGGGCCTGCTGGCACCCTGGACCTGTGGCTGCTTTCTTGGTCATGCAGAACTGTGAGGGCTGCAAGTCAAATCCGCTTTAGCTGAGCAAAGTGACTCCTATGCCATTTTTTTAATATATAGTTCTATAAATCTCAGTATGGCCTTTTGAACTGTGTATTACCATAAAACTGTGGGAAACTCCTTTTGGGAGAGAAGTGGCACAGTTGATATTTATCACTACAAAGTCTATTGCAACACACTGTATCTTCTCTTTGAAATAAAAGCTTTTGAATTACAGATGATCAAATATATTCACACCCCAAGTGAAACCAGAATATTTCTGGCTTTTTGCCAGTATCAGCTTGGGTGTGAAATATTTGACATTTTGCATTAATTTTTTACAGTAATAAAAGCACTTTCTCAGCTGAAAACTCCTTTGCCATCCAGCAAATGCCAGTAGGCTTGCAAGCTAGTTTAGATGTATATGAGTAAATCTATAGGTCCCATGACTGGAGAGAACAGTAGTCCTGGGCATTGTGCTGCATGACTGCTTATAGATGCCACCATGGTACAATCGTTGACCACATCTAGAATTTGAGAGTTGAGCAACAAGTAAAACTTTGGGATATATTTTCATAAAAGTAATTACATTAATCTATGCACATGGCCAGTGAAACAAGGCTGCTATACTGTCTGTGTGCAATGTGGCTGAGTTATCACTGATACAGGCATCTTACCTCAGCATTTCCCAAATCTCTAGCTCTGCAACCTGCATGTTGCATTATCTTCCTCTTTCATGTTTTGACATTTCTTTCCTTTGAGGAAGGAGGCATAACATTTAACGAACTGAAAAAGAAGGTGTTAACCTTGTAAAAGGGATCAGTTGCAGAGTGAGTTCTGAGTGGATCTCTAACATGCATGGTCATTTCAGTATTGCTGCTAGCAGGGTATGTATTCCTCTCTCTAGGGAGCGAGGAGTCACCCCACTAAACCCTGTGCTCCTGCAGCTGGGGGAACAGAGGCTGGCAAATCCATGAGGACCCACAGAGCAGAGGCTGACAGATTTGAGACCCCTGAGCTGCCCAGCTCCAGTTGAGATGCACTGAGGGAACAGATCACACTGACTCTCCAGGATGTGGGAGACATTTGCTTTCTCTATTCTTCCTGAGAAAGTAGAGCTGTCAGTCCTACTTCCAATGTCTCAACCCAAGTGTCTTAGCTGTAATTAAATAGAAATAGAGAGGAAGAATAAATATTTCTCTTCCTGCTACAATAAGCACTTACAGCATTTGATTCATCTCTGAGCAGAGATCTGTCACTTGGAACTTCATGGGACAGAAAGGATGCTGCCACTTGTGGGTTTGCATTTTTACTCATCTCACTTCTGGCTTCTCTGAAGACAGACACTCTGGGACTCATTTACAAGGTATCAAGGCCTCTCATGATGCAGAGATGAATCCAAGACCCCTGAGCCATGTAAGCCTCTAAAGCCATGATCTGAACAGGAGTTTTGTTCTTAAACTGCTTAGAAAAATTTTGAATTCCTTCTGGACTTTTATCCTTTTCCCATAGGTACATAAACACCATTGTGAAGCAGGAATGGTTTCACTCTTCAAATGCTCTCTTTCCTGAAAGGAGTTAATAACTGGGTTTTGACTCTTTACACAGGAAAGATTGCACCATGAGTCCCTGTCCTACAGTGGTCAGTGGACATTGCGAACAGCAGGACTGTGGTCTGCAAAAGTTTTGGTTTTGGAAGCTACCCAACTTCCACCTAACCCTGTTTTACAAATTTATTTATATATATATATATAAAAGTCTCTATATGTTCAAAGCGTTTAATTATATGTGAATGCATCTACATAGGCATCTGCTGGCCAGCAGACTTCCCTGCTCATTTATGATGTTGAGGGTTGGGATACATGACCTAGTGGGCAGGAAATTAGGCACACACACAATAGTTTCCCTCTTTCTGCCTCACATAGAAACAGGATATAAAAAAAATGGGGGGGAGATGGAGCAAGAGAGAATGAGAGATAGAGCAATCACAGTTGTTCCAGCTCCCCATCACACAGTTTTTACCAGCTGCCACCTCCACCATGGATGGTTTGCATGGGCTGAGGATGCTTCGGGAGAGCTCTGGCCTGTGTGAACACCCACGCGCATCCCATGCACAAATGAGAACAAAAGGCACTGTGAAGCCTGTATACGCTCCACACTGCCTGAAATGCAGAAAGCCACATTTAGGAGACAATTTACAGAAAAATAAAAAAGTTTACAAACTGGTTTACGAGACACTTAAATGGTTCTTGAGGGGGGGTCTTTATAATTGAATTATAAGAACAAAAGAAATCTGAGGAGCAGGCAGAGGCCTTAAGGCCCAACATGCTTGACCTCATTTGGTTTAATTGCACTGCTGGCTCTCTCACTATAACCTTCACTTGGAGAACAGTTTCTGGAAATCATTTAAACTCCTTGCTTCAGTTGCCTTTGTTAGTGATTTAGTCAATAATTTTATTACCTCTTTGGTAAGATAGCTCTGAGTGCCCCAGCCTTTAATTAAAAGCCTCTTAGGTCTGAATCTTTTAGCAATATGAATATATCTATCCAAGATCTTTATCAGAGCCTTCTATAAATTTTATAGCTTCCTCCTAGTCATCTTGAAGATGCTGTTTTCCACTGTGAACAAATCCAGCTCCCTTTGCATTGTCAATCTGTCAGGAGCATGGCACAGCGCTGATGGTAAGCTGATCTCTGCAGACCTTCTCAAGCAACAGTGCGGTGCCAGCGGGAGGGTGGCCAGGGCTGCGGACGTCATTCGGCACAGAGATCAAACAAGTGCCTGCAACCAGGGCCAAAGGGGGCCAACAGACGTACTGCAGCACTGTTGAATCAGGACTTGGTCTTACCCCTGCCACCTATAATACTATAGCCTTTGGCTAATGCAGCACGGATTTTGCCTTCCTGTTTGCTGCTGGCAGTTACAGCAATGTCAATGACATGGTGCCCGACTTTTCGCTCTCTTTGTACATAATGAGTGTTAGATTTTGAGCAACCCCTTCCTGGAAGTCTTAGCTTCGGACAGATTTTTTTTATACCTGCCCTCCATTAAATGATTTATTCTTAATATTCAGGTTATTTCTTTTAAAATCAGCTCCTGTTTTTCAGAAGGGTTTCTGTCCAGCCAGTGACCTCCCAGAATCACAAATTCAGTGCAACCTTTTCAACTCCAAGCAACCTAAAGTGAATGTTTGCAAAGCTGGAAACAGTCCTCTGAAGGCCCTCTGAACATGGCTGTGGGTCAGTTTTCTGGGAGCAGAGCAAAGGCTAATAATGAAATGGGCACCATTAAAACACTAGAGCTCCTGGTAACCTGATTCCATCAGGGCTCAGTCCTGCTGTGGGAGGGCTGTGGAGGATGGCCTCCTTGGGAGCACACTTTGGAAACATTTGGGTCTGATCCTGGCCTCTCTTGTGCTCTGAATCCTTGTGCAAAGTGGGCCCACTGTGCTCCCTAAGCAGATCTGCTCACACCTAACTGTAGTAGAGAGACAGGCAAAGATACAATCAGTGTCAAGTGGGTCCATCCTGATGGTCTCCAGTAAGGCTGACAAGGAAGCTCAAGTTGCAGGACAATATAGTAGGAGGTGGCATTTTTTCATCTGTCTAGAGTGCTTTCAGCCTCCTCCTAGCTCAAGATCCACCCAGGCAGACCTGCTGCAGCAGTCTGCAGCACTCAACAGCAGGCTGCTTTTGCTCCTCACTGCCTGACAGCAATGGGAACGCTCAGAATCTCCCTGTGGAGGTTCTCCAGGGCTGGAGGAAGGCTTCTTGCACCTCTGTCCCCACACAGAATTTGAGAACAATCTGATTCCTAACATCCCAGGTTCAGCCAGCTCTCCCATCAGGAAGCACCTGAGCATCAGTGGCATCTATAATGCTGTCCTCCAGCCCCAGGCTGTCACAACCTCTCTGCCTCAGTTTTCCTTTCTGAAAAATAGGGTAATTGTGCTGGACACATCAAGGGGGAGGGGGTTCAGGGAGATTAATGAGCTCTTTGTAAAGTGCTTTGAATATGAATACTGCTATGGATAGTAAGTGCTAACTATCAATTATTAAGTGGGAGTCAGGTTTCAGGAGCTTTAAAACAGGGAAAGGTTAAGCAAGTGTAATAGCAGAAGACATGTAATGAAGCTCAGTACTGCCCTGTAGCACTGGCTATGAAAAGCTAATATCCACAGTAAAAATTCCAGCTCTGTGGCCTATGCAGAGTATTTTGCTCTGCTGCTATAATGATGACACTTAGAATTAGACCGACATAACCTAGAGAGCTCTGGGGACTCATCATCTCTGAGATTTCACTTAATTATTGGCAAACTCTGTCATTTAGTATCCCGAGCAGGCTGCACTATGTATAACCAACACATCTAATTTGATTTCATCTTGAATTGCTCCTATGAGTGGTCTTGAATGGAACCGCATCTGGTATCTTGGCAACGTCTCTTCTTCTCTTGGAGAGAGCTGTCCTTGAATCCATAAAATGGATCTCTTACGGCGGGGGGCGTGTGTGCGTGTGCATGTGTGCACGTGTTGGGGGGGATAAACCCTCCCAGAGCACACAAAGGGGGCTTTGCTTACATGCACGTTTGATGACTTTAGTTTTGTAATATTTTTTCCCGGTTAATTATATATGTGAATCTTGATGTAAATATTTTTTGAGATAAGGCAGTGGATTTAAGAAGCACTCAGGCTACTTCATTCTTAATTGGAGCTTTCAAGAAGGAATTGGTTGCTGGTCTGTATGGACAAAACATTACTGCTTTCCTCTCTCTGCAATATACAATTAGAGGGGAGGGTGAGGGGGATCAACTCTACATTTCAAGGAGAAAAAACAGTAATCATAAAAATATAGTCAGAAACTGATTTTTCTGTGTAACCTGATGAAGTCCAGAATTTTGACATATGGGACATAAGGATCTCTCAGCCTCTTACTAACTCAGGATTTCTCCATCCAGCCGGCTCTCCCTCCTGGCAGCTGGCTTGTGGAGAAGAAAACTCACCCCAGCTTTCACATCCAGCATAGAAATGGCAGACAATTCACAACCCATTACCTTCTTCAGGGGTTTGGATCTCATAGTTTACATGAAGATAAGTCCAGGAAAATTAATGAGTGGTTTCCACAGAGATGTGCCTTCCACTGCTCTTATAGGGGAGCACAGGGGAAATGTGCAGATAGAGCATATACATCTGTGTGTGACACGGTTCCAGTAACTTCTCTCAGTTTCTATTAGTCTTTGATAAAATGACACCTTCTGAATTATAAGAACTCCATCTGCCACTTGTCCCTTTTTACTACAGCAAACTTAAATCACTGGAGTTACTCCAGGTACTGCAGTACCCTACTTGTCAGTAAGATTCAAACCTTCAAAGATGAAAACACAAGGACTTTTTTCTATTCGTTTCTAGAGATGGAGTATCTTATTTGTAATATAAACAGCTATAAAGAATACTCTTCCTTTGTGTCATAAATTGAACATACTTAGGACTCACATTTTGGAAGAAGTATGTCTCTTTCAGCTATGAAAAACACAGGTACATCCGGGAACCTCAGGATAAAAGTGAATTAACAACTCAGGCTGATTTTTTTTCTCTGTATCTCAGAAACTATCTGACACTTTTTTCAGTCTTCTCTTGGTCATTCGCAGACCACCAAGTTAAAGTCTCAGTGGGACTAAAATACGGATTAGAACCGCGAACATTACAACTACTTGGTAACGTAACTACTTGCTTACTTGACAAACTGGTATTCATAGAAATTCTTTTTTTTTTTTCCACAGGAGGATCCAGTCTTTTTCTATCCAAAAGCAAGCTGTGGTTATTTCTTGCTTTAAAGTCAGACCTTTTATCAGGATCGAGGATAACACAAACTGCCTATGATGTGCAACAGACACTGCCTATTTCCCCCCTTACCTTTCTCAACTCTCTTAGGCAGAGTGAAACCACAGTAACGCGTGCATTTGTGAATATACTGTGTTTGAGTGGTCAATGTACTTTCATCAGCACTAATAAAATGCTCAGTGCTTCCTGGATGTACAGGATATGAATCAGTTAATGTGAAGAAGATGACCACATAGCATCATCATTACAAAACTGTATTAGCTGCCTGTGGAGCAGCTGTGGTCGTGTGTTGCTCTGCACATTTCAGCAGACTGAGCCGAAGAGAGGTAGATGAATGCAATCCTCTGCTCAGGCACATAGAAGTTAATTATGAAAAGGTGTGATCTTTGATTGGTATTTTCTTGTGTAATTACATCCCTCACTTAACAGGGCTTCTTTCTGACTCTTCCTCCCAATGACAGTCTGCTTTTAAGTACAGAGTGATAATTGCTGTTATTTGCACTGTGAGTTTGGTCAGATGGAGGAACTTTGTATGACCTTCCAAATAAATGGAAAAAAAAACCCATAATGCTAACATTGTGATATTTTGGGTGATTAATAAGGGAAGCAGTGTTTGGAATCAGGACAGACTTGGTAGTGTTGCTGGGTGATCTCTAAGTAACCCCGCTGAAGAATGGTTCCTGCAGCCTTAGAGCTACACTGCATGTGACGCTTCCAGTTCATCCATTGATTTCAGTACAGTTGGACTCAGTACAACTTTCAGTACAACTTTCAACAGTTGGACTAACTAATAAAGAAGATGTTTGTAAGCATCTATGAAAATAAATGTTGTCAGGACAAAGCTAATAAGAACAAAGGGATTTATACCTATTTTAAAGTATAAGTAGAGCTGGCTTTAATTTTTTTTTTTAAACTTTTGCTCAACAAGGGCCTTTCTCCAATCGAAAGAATAAAATACAATTTTTTGTTACTTTTAGATTCAAATCATTGTGCTGGCACTGTGAATGGAACAGGGTTGGTTTTTTTCTTTAATTCCAGGGCAGTCCTTTGATTTAAAAAAATTGATGACTGCCAGGCTAGGCAATCTCTCAAGGTTTCTGCCAGCCTTATAGTTCTATGATTTGCCATAGGTCTGGAAAAGTCTCTGCTCTCATTCTTATCCATGTAGTTGCACTGTCTTCATTTACACAAAGGAGTGGTGCCGTAGAGAAGCTGAAGCAGCTTGCCAAGAATCAAGAAAGGGATCAGTGCAGAAAAGTCCGTGCAGAAATCAGCCTTCTTCCACTCTATAACCAAAGAGCACGGTCTCCAGTGGAACTGCTCGTCTGCCAGATCTACTCCATAGAGCTACACTGTCCTACAGACCTTGGTGTCTGATTCTTCCAGTCAAATGTCAAATCCACAAACAATTGGTTTCATTAAATTCTTTAACATTCCTTCACCCTCCTTCCTCTTTCCTGTCTCTTTCTTACTTCCATCTTTTCACATACCCATAACATCCCCTGCACACCTTCCCAGGCCCCCATTGCTGCTCTGTTCTCCAGGTCAGTGTTCCTATTGTTTCCTTCCCAACAGCTTTTGGGGTCGCAGGAGTGAACACATGTGCAGAGGTGGGGAGAAGAACTGGAGACAGGTTTGACTTGTGGGAGAATAGGCTGAAGAAGGGGATCCAGGCTGTGCTGGCCTTACCACAAGCCAGAGCATAAACTGAAGTTTGTGAAAACTCTCATGGGAGAATTTAACACAAAACTCCCAGGAAACGTCATGAGCTTTTCCGAGTCCCTCCTCTCTGCCATCAGCAGGTATAACATGCCAGTGTATATGACACACTGACAGCCACAAGAGTACAAAGTTCCCATCCTTACTTAAATCAAACCTGCAATGACCCCTCAGTATTTGGCTTCCAAAGAAAATGAAGATTGTGCAGTCATGTGGTCTGTCTGTTCTTTGTCCCAGTAATGTTTGAACTGGATGGCCAGTTTGAAGAAAAACTGTTTCAAAGCTATTAAGTTCCCACATGTTTCATGAAAGTGAGTGTCTGGACAGAACATGAAAGGTTTTGCCATAAAAAGTTCTTAAGTCTCATAACAAAGATCTGGAAGAGGATGTGTGGTTGCCCATCCTGCTCTGAGTTAGACTCAGATGTATCTACATTTTCCTTGGTGAATGAGTTTAGAGTCTGAATTTGTTCTTGAAAACCTCTAGCAAGGGGATGTCTCAGCACACCCTGGCAAACCCAGAGCTGCCACCTAAGCCTTTGCCTTCCTCCTCCCACTGCTGCCTCATCAGCTTGCTATGGAAGACAGTTTTAGAGAAACATAAATAAAGCAGCTTAAAAGAAAACAGAAAAAGGGAAATACTTCCAAGTACCAATGCCAGATATCAGCTCTGTACCCTGAGATAACTGCTTCAAAACACAGCAGCTGTCTATAGAGGCAAGGCCTTTCAAAATTTAAAAGACTATTTAGAGAAACCAGTCCCAATAGTCCTATAAGCACAGATCAAAACACAGCAGTGCTGGATGTTGCCAATTTGTTGCTGACAATGCTTTGTGTCACTACCCTCATTCAGGAACGTGAGATTGAAAACACAGTCCTAATACCTACTTATCTCCAGTAGCCTCTGCTCCTTGTGTCATTTAATTTTTGGTATAAATCTACCCTACATGCCATATCCTTTTATGGACCTGGGGCTAAATGTATATAAATATAAGCAAGATGCATCCCTTAGCCTTGAATTCGAGTGAGGAAGTATTAATCCACTTTGAAGTGCAGTGAGATAAGAGTACACAGCCAAATGCCATCTCCATTAACAGCCCCGTGAAAAGCATAATGGTGCACAGAGCACAAAGGCACTCGAGGCTGCAGTGCAACAACCTCCCGTGCATTTGCAGTGCAGAAGACCAAAGCTCTGCAGAAGCCTTGTGTGTTGCTAACCTGTATCATGGCTCCCAGCACCAGCCCCGGGCTCTGATGGGGAACCCAGCAGAGGGCACTCCTAAACCAGTGCCAGAAGATGTCCTGAGCAGCAGGAGCAAAGCTGCCTCAGGATCTGGCTCTGCCAGTTTGAGGTTCGAAGACTGGCATTCAGCGAGGGAGGAAATCCTGAAAAAAAAATTAGCTTTCTGGGAAAAAAACAGAGACATTCATTGGCACTTTGTTCCTCTGATGTGTGTTTGGTTTGCCAGGGGAAAAAGTGATAGTTTTCCACGTCCTCCAGCTCATGGCTGTGGCTCCAACTGCAGTATTTCCGCCAGGTTTGCTGGCAGTGCCTAAGAGCTACGGATTGGATTTCAATATTTATTAAAAAGAAAGAATCTAGGGGGAGGGTAAAAAAATCTTGTTTTAATGGAAAGAAGAGAGAAGGCAAATAAGTCTTGGCTTTCTTTTACATTTCTGTGCAAATTTGTCACTTAGTGGTTGATCTTCTCTCTCTGCCGTCCTGCCAGAGCAGCTCATGTTGCCCTTCCAACCATACTGCAGCACAAAGGAGGTTTAAAAGTCCATCAGCACTCACAGAAAGTATTCAGCAGTGCTGCTCAGTCACCCTCCGCCTGGACTGAGCTATCCCTCAGCAATTGCTTATGCACTTTGATTGCAGGCTCCATGGGTGGTTGCTGCCCCTAAAGAATCAGGAAGTACTGAGGGGATTTGGTTCTGGCTTTCACATTTAAGAGTTGTCCTCTTCTCTGCCTTCAATGCTGTACTTTAATTACTCTCTGCTGAATATACTGTCCCTGTACCTTCCACTTTTCCAGGAAAGTTACTATAGGATTTTGTCAAATGTGCCAGGACAGGGTAGAGGCTGGGCAGGGAGGAAGTCAGGCATTGCACCTTGTATTCAGCATCTGTGGCTCTGAAATGTGCCAGCTCACAATAAATCTTCCTGTTACTTGCCAGTGAGCTAACTGCCTCTACACGCACATCCAACAAAGATGTAAGAAAGACTTGGATAAACATTTTGGGAAATTGGGTACTATTTGGAATTTAAACCCAAAGATTCAGGGAGGGTCAGAGCTGTCAGAAAGGTGTGGGAAAGTGGGTGGGAGACACGTACGTACTTCTGAACACAGTCTAAGAAACATGGGGGTCTGGCTCTGTGTATAGGACTGCAAGAAGAGACTAAAAACTTCTGTTCCCCTTGCCCCAGAAGAGAATTGACAGGTATGAAACAAACCTCAGCTGACTTTGGGGAAATAAAGGCACTAAAAATCAGGTCTACATAGGCTCCTTTGGCTTTAGATTTCAGTTAAAATGACCTCTTTCTTTCAACAAGCTTGGTTGTCATTTAAGTGACAGCAAAGACTATTGAGCCGGTAGCTCAGACTGTGAATCTGCCTCACTGCACAAAGGCTTGTCCACCTACTGCTGGGTGTTTAAGTTCTCAGGTTTTGAGTTCTTGCAGGTGACTCAAGGAAATAAATCTGATTTAGTGACTTTAAAAAAAATTATTGCTTGTAAGAGACACAGACGAATTGCAAACAAAGGGCTGGTTCCTGCTCCTGTTGAAGGCATGGAGTTAGGGCACCAGAGTTCATTCCCAGCTGCTTTAAGTTTTCAGGGACAAAGAAGTAAGAGCCAGCTGTAAGGCCAAAAGCGAGTGCTGACTTGCTAAGAGACCCTCATGATTACATCTGAGGGGAGAAACGAAGCTTGTAAAAAAAATTGTAAGAGGATAACTGCACCTTCTCCTTCATGAGAATGAGCAAATTCCAGAGTGTTTCTTCTTCTGCCTGCTATGCAATTTGTTTCAGCTTCATTTCATGTGCTGTCTCACACAATAGCCTCCAGGGATTCTCAGGGAAAAAAATTTGTTGCCTCACCTTCTATGCCCAATTCCTGCCTTCCTGCAAGAAAATTATTTGCTGCTTTCCTAACAAACCAGCTTTGGTTGTCACTGTAGTTAAGGTTATGTCAACACTTCTATTATAAACTCCTCTTGTTGGGAATTTACAAGTCGGCTGTAAAAATTCCCTTTGCACTTAATTCTGGCATAGATGAAAAAGCCCCAGGAGCACATTAGAAAAAAAATTAAAAATCAACATTTATATATTAGATTTTAACGCTTTCCAAGTAATAGAAATTTCAATGTTAATGCAGACACTGTATCATCAGACAAAGACCTAAAACAGTGGCTCCAGTCAGTGTGTGAATCCTCTACTTATAAGTCACCTTGGAGCACCTTGCACTCCCATGTTGCAAATGTGGAGATGTCACTCTGAGCACTGCCACAGGAATAAGAACAAAACTCCCCTGAAAAAAACTCATCTACTTAAATTGCAATAATTAAAATGCAAGCCATACTGTTTATTGAGGGATGTATTCTGCCTCTCATGACAAGAAGCTGAGCTTAATGTATGAAGGCTTCACTAGAATTGAGGAAGGATTATTTTTATCTGTCTAAAATATTTATCTCACCTTCATCATCACCTGAGCACCTCATAATCACCAGTACATTTAGCTTGTCTGGTGTATTACTGCTGTTTATTTTCATTTCTGAAACAGAACAGTTATCTGGAGAGAGGTTAAATGATTTGCCCAAGGTCACAGAGGACAAGCCTCTGCTCTGGGAAAGGTACTCATGCTCATGCTTGGGATCCACCCTAGCAGATTCTCCATCCTCTCATGGCTTGCTATTGAGCAACAGCAATTTATTGTCCTGAATACAGCTCTGAGGCTGCAGAGTTTACTCCATCTTCCCTGGGCTACTACTTGGCAGGTTTTAATAGTCACTAGCTTCATCCTCCCCCCCGCCCCTTCCACCCTTGCTTTTTATGGGTTTACGAGGAGTCTGAAAAGGTCTGGATTTGGTGCTGGGGAGTCTAGAGAGCCCATGCATGGACTCCCCAAATCCTTTGCATGCGGACATTATGCTGGTTACAGATTGAAACAGAGACAGGACAGGATTTGCTGTGTACATAGGTGTGTGCTTTTGCGTTTTGTCCAGTCCTATATTGAAGCACTAAGCTAAACTCTCTATGTCTTGAGGAAAAAAGGGGAAGGCCGGGAGAAGGAACAATAAGATCCAGAACAGGTGTAAGTGTTGTTGAGACAGTTCATTTTCAAATGCTACCGGAAATCAATAACAAAATAAGCTACATATAATCCAGTCAGAACTAGTGCAGCTTCAGTAAGACCACACTTTTAAAAGTATGATTCCAGCTCTCTAAACTCATCCACATATTTAATGCATGCAAATATCTACACCCATGTGTATGACTTACCTTTGCAAAGTTATGCTTATGTTTGCAGCATTGTCAGCCACATTTTAAACAAAGATTCAGATCTCTATCTTGTACCTTCCTTTAACTGTACTGGTCATGCACAAGTGATGCTGCTTGCTCTAGTGACAGCTAAGGAGGACAAGGAGTAACCCCGCGACAATCCAGGTCCAAAGAAAAGCATGAAAGTCTGTGTAACAGGATCAGGCCCAAGAAGCGCAAAAGGAATTTACAAAGCAAGATTTTCTACTGTAATATGGTCCATTGGCTTTTGATAATAAAAACCACATTGTAAAGGGGCAAGAAATTAATCTTTAAAAGGCAGCTGTAGCCCATGTGTATTAAGTATTTTTTCAAAGACATTTCCTCTGGATTTTTGTTACCTTCTTTAATACGTGTTTCCAGCCAGCAGAGATGTTATGCTCTGTGGGCAAAATATAATATGCATTTTTAAAACATTTATAAATATGTATACACCCTATGGATTCACACAGCACTGTAGGAGCTGTGTTCTGCTCTGCCTTGAAACGAAGGCAGTCTTTAAAAAATAATTACAAAAATACTAAGGTGTACATTCAACACAATGCATGGGGATTTAGCCTCATAAATTTCATTAGTGCTAATGAGAGGTGTGCAGCTAAAGCCCCGCATATCAAGACAGCATGCATAAAGAAAAGCCTGTCTAATGATGTATTTACTTATTAAATCAGAACAGCTCTGAAGGGCATGCATGTTTATCTATTTTTATTTATTCCTTTTCCAAAGGAATGGAATTCACACATGCACGCACACACACATGCCTCTATATTCTGTAGAACATAGAATTTCTGAAGTTTTATAAATGAATATATTGAAAAAACAATTAAAATGATTCTTCAGCTATTACTATTTTTTTCAACAGGCAAGTTTAAAATGTCCCTTGAGATTGCAAACCAGAAACATGCAAATAATTTGACTTTTGCAGTAGAATAAACAGGTGTGTAATAAGGCGTTGGTGGTATCTTTTAGTAGAGTTGAGATTGTGACGTGCAGTACTCAAAGCTGGGAAATTCTCAATTCACCTACCTTGTTTCCTCAGCTCTCACTTTCGTCTTTAAAACTTCCTTTTCTCAACAGCGGGGCACGTAGGGGGCACATAGTCTGTGTTAAGGGAAAGCTTCGGTTGCAGCACATGTATGTGGGTCAGAAACAAAGTATTCTCATCAGTTTTGTTCATTTCGGGACATGAAAGAATGATTTTATGCAATTGTTTATTTTCTGCTCTAGATTACAGGTGGGTTCCTTTGCTGAATAGCTACAACATGCATTTGCTGCCAAGTTCAGGGTCCGAAGACATTGCTCCAATGTATCATTTGAACACTTCGATGCCATCTACTAGATCATTGTGTTAGGGGCCAAGTTAGGGCCAGCAGGGTAAAAGCAATTTATAACCCACATAGTGACATCAGTCTAACCTAGCAACCTCCCTAGCAACACTGCCAAAGCATCACAATGTGGCCCCTATAGCTCAGATGATATGAAGATAGTAGCATTGTTAGGGTGGGAGGTTGCCACTTTGGCCTAGCAACAAATAACAGCCTGACCTTGGGATCTATTGAAAGCTGAGAAGCCAAGCAGAACAGAGGGAGAACCACCAAATGAAAACCCACGGGTTCCTGCCTGTTTCTTTTATGTAACCTAAACAAATTCTTCAGAGGAAAATATGGCAATGCTTCCAGACATGCTGCATGCATATACATTCAACATTGCTTTTCCACATGGCTGATTAAGAGCTGTGCAGCTTTTACATTGTGGTTTGGAAATCGTAAAATCTGTGTGCAGAAAAAGGACAAATAAAGAAATCACCACAGCTAATTCAGAGTGGTGTCAAACAGGTTGCACGCTTCTATTAAAGTGCACTGTATGTGAGGGGTCCCATCCCCAGGTATTGCGCGTGGTAATTTGGGAGCCCCACACCAGGCTTTGTGCTCACTCAAGAAATCCGTACGTAGCTGGCTTATATGCAGCATTTTGTCACTGAAAATAATGAAATGGATATAAATCACATTCCCCCCTCCCTTCTCTTTCTTCTTGTCAGCCATTCAAAGGAGCCCCTATACATGCCATTGTGCCAGTCCTCCACACAGTTCTCTTGCTGCTGAAGCAAGGTAACATTTCCCTCTCCCCCTTACACATCAAGAGTAGGGCATTCTCTAAAGACACTCTGGAGCTGTAAGGAATTGGACCTGACCTGCTTGATGTTTCCAGTTTCTAACACTATATTCCTGGTGTTTGTAATTGAATACCACTCAGAGCACCTTGACAGTTACAGTGATGCAAAGACAACTGAGAGAAACAAATGGGAAGTATGGAAGAAGTAAGTGATGCATTTGTTTCTGTACAGGTGGCTGGGAATCAGCTGGGGTTGCTGGAGGTTACCTGATTGCAGGGCTTCCAGACACCACTTGGTTTTAAGAAAAAATATAACAGTATTAGCCCAGCAGTTCGTATGTGAATCGTAACCCTTGTAATTCCCAAGCTATCCTGTACAGTGACCACTTCTAAGACCAAGCAGTGGAGATAATTCACCTCCCCCTCGCTGTTTGCTGGCTTTAAGCTACCAGCTGGCCAGTGCAGAGAAGCTCAAATTGCAGCTGCCTTCACCCTCTCTAGCATTCAAGATAAAGAGATTACTTTGGTTTGCAGCAATGAAATATTGAATATATATTTTTTAAAATGCAATTTCTTTTCTTAAATGAAACATTTTTGTACGTGTGGTTCTGCATGTGGGGGGGTGTACACAGACACATTTATATATCATTATATATATTTAAAAGGGGATTATAATTTTTTTTTAATGCCTTCCATTTTGTGCCTTGTTTTTCCCTTGTTTAACACTTGGTATCGCTTTCAGTTTATAACTTCTCTTGAGAGAGTAGCCACAAGCCACAAACAGTCAATTGTCTACTTGCAGCAGACTTCAACAAAGGGACTGATAGAGCTGAACTGGAAACGGCTTGTCTATAGTGCAGTCACTGCTACAGTAACCACAACTGTAATTTTGGTAACACAAAGTCAGGGGCAATTTATCTTATAAAGCCTTAGTGCAAGTTTCATCACAGAATATAGCATCTGTCCATTAGCTCCATTTCTATTTTCAGCCAAGACCGTGACAAATTCAAAGGCATCGTATGAAGTGTGTGAAAGTTTGATTCTTTGCATGTTTCTTAAATTACAAGCTTTAAGTGCATTGAAAAAGTGAGGATTGGGAGAAACCTCTAGTGTTAGTGCCACTTCATACATCCCGTACTGGCCAGCTGGGTTATTTTAATACCTTGAATTTCCCATTACAGCCCTTGTGGGAGATGTGTCCATCCAAATGGTGAAGTGGAAGGGCACAGCGGTAGCTGAAGCAGTATGCCTACCTCTCTATGATGCAGATCTGCTGGGATTCTCACACATATGGAGAAAAATGAAATTTCAGCTTCCCAAAGGGCTTCCCAGCCACTCTGCTTTGTCTCCTTCCATTGCCATCCCCACAGCACAATCTCTTCAGAGGTTAGCTTCCAGGCTGTGAAAGAATAGGAGAAGAATGGGAATGTGGATGAATTCTTACAAATCATCCATATGACTTTCCCTATGTATTTTTCACTAAGCTTTTTGGTAAACAGTGATAATCTTTCTCTAGCCCTAATGTTGGCCACAGCTTTCCCCTCAGGGAACTGCTCCACATCAGTATGTGAGCCCTCTTTCCCCCTTTTCCATCTCATTTCCTTCCCCCTTTGAACTATTCTTCCTGAAGGAGGGAAAGCACTGGGGTGTGGGAGTTAGTCCTCCACGCAGCCCAGCCAGAGAATGAATGGTCACTAACTGGCTGCGCATCCTTTCCTTGGCACCATATTTTGCCAATCTGAGAAACATAATGTGTGAAATGCACTTGCAAAAAACAGCTGAGAAGAAGCTAATTTCCTTCTCCTTCCTCATCACTCAGCACCACAAAAACTCCAGCCTTAGCTCTCACCAGTCCCAGCCATGGTGTTCAAAAGCTCCAACTCCAGCTCTGACCGTCCTCTGCCCTCCAACTGCAAAGTCAGCCCAGAGCAAGAGCTTGGTGTGATTGGTAACCTGGGGGAGATTCAATGGGACCCACCACCAGGAAAACCACTTAATTTCTCTGCTTACAAAATTCAGTGTTCATAATTTTCCCAGTTCTAAAACTGAGTAACTGAGGGAAATACCAGAGTCTGTCTCAACTACTTAAGAGGCAACAAAGGACTCTTCCACAAGAACCAGGCAATACTTTTAGGTGACAGGGGTTTGGACTGCATTGCATGAATTTCTCTATGTGTGTAAATTTAACATTCTTAATAGCCATGCTTTTTAAAAAATTAAATCAGTGTTTAAAAATAAATACACCTTATTAAATACTTAAAATTCATGTCCTTTCCTCTAGAGATCAGTCATGACTAGCACTGAAGCTGGGCCACTGCAACCAAAAGAAATGACCGAGTCTGATCAGCCCACCCCAATCTGAGCATCCATAGGGCTGGTGGGTCTAGGGGAGATTATGGCAAACTTGGGATGCTTGGATCTGGGTTTTGTTCCACCAGCTGAAGGGAGGATGACAGATACAGAATCTGTGATCCAGTTTAAGTAGATTTAATCTGCATTTAGTGTAAATTTAGGTGTCGCTTTGGTGTAAACCAGTGTAAACACAAGCCCTTGGGAAAACACAGACTCACCCGAACACATTCATTCTTGCACAGGAGGGAAAAAGAAGTGGCTCTGCATTTGCGAGAGGAATGTAGCTATATATAAGGATCTCTAGTGCCTGCCGTTAATGCCAAGGTCAGCTCCAGCTGACACCCGTGCCTGAGGCTGTGGGGGAAGGGATCGCTGTATTGTGCAGCAAAGCCACAAGATGTCAGGAGACTGCTGTGCTGCTGCTACTTTTGCTGCTTCTTGCTGCTGCTTCTTGCTGCTGCTTCTGCTGTGCAGCTGCTGCTGGTCTGATGGTTTTTCTGCTGCTGCTTCTTCTGCTGCTTCTGCTTTTTTTTTCTGCTGCTGCTTCTGCTGCTGCTTCTTCTGCCGCTGCTTCTTCCACTACTTCTGCTGCTGCTGCTCTGCTGCACTAGTGGCTTGACAGGGCACTCAGCATTGGGCCCTGCGAGCAGCCTGGAAGCTCCTGCCATCATATATCTCACTTTATGTAGTTAATTGTGTTTGTATTCTCCACAGGGTTCTTGGCAGTCACAGCATGCAGCATACTGATTCACCTCAGTGTTTTCAGAAACCTGCCTTACAGTCCCCTCCTGTAAAACTGAAACCCAGTCATATGTGAGAAAAGAGCAGTTTTCAAGAATGCTCACGATAAAAGGGTAAACAAGATCTTACACAGAACCATGCCCAGGCTTGCACCCGAGCACATTGTGTTATATCTATAATGTGAAGGGATGCTTGTAAGATGCATTTCATTATCGCTGCACGCATGCTGCTAGTGAACGCTTTAATCACCAGACACGAACTGTGTGCTGTGCACAAATTCTGCAGGAACCTGCTGGTGGAATAAATCCTTTTCCCACACTTAAAGTACACCCCTGTGCTCGTTTTTGCATGTCAAGCAGCCAGGGCATGGTTGTGCATGTTTCTAAAGCAGCGACGGCCATTCCAGAGGGTTCAGTTCCAGCAGGTGTTATTTGGGGTGTACAGGATTGCTGGGAAATTGCACCTAATTGCATTCCTTTGAAACATTCCTTTGGATCCAGTCTGGTCCACAGCCAATACCTATCTGATGGATTGACGGAGCACTGTCCAAGTCTCTCCCATTTTGTTGCTGCTGTCTGATCAAACCCCAAGTGGTGTCCTGCTGCATCCCTTTCCCTTTCACACTGGCACTTGGCAATTTACTTGCCGGTACTTGCAGAATGAGACTCTTTTAAGGAGAAGTCATTTTTTCCAAGTGCAAAGCTGGCATAAGCAGGAGCTATGTTTGGCCAAGATCTGCAAGTGAACAAACAAAACTGAGAATTTCAGAGCCCAGTTCTATATTGTTATGTTCATATCCTGGCTTTGGCTGTAAGCTATAACTCATACGAACTGGTAACCCTGATCCCTCTCTGCATGCAGGTGCAAACAGAAACACAAGCCACTTACCTGCAATGAAGAGTTAGTTCCTTATTTTTCCACGCTCAAAATTGTAATGGAAAGTGCTGCAAAAGCTCAATTGCTTTAGACAACTTACATCTTAAGATACTTTCTATCATATGTTGTGTCTGATTTCCCAAACGTTTACACCACTTCACACCAGTATATCTCCATTGACTTTGGTGAGACCTGCTAACCTACATTACATGACAGCAGTGCTAGTGCCATGAAAGGATAAATCAGGCCCACCGAGTGCCTGGAAACGCTGTGGTGAAGCCAAATGTGCTGTGTATTGCCATCTTTCATGAAACCTGGTGTTCTGCTCAGGAGCCAGTGAAGCAAGAGATTTACTGTGTCTTCTGCACTGTATCACCTGTGTCATACAACTACTTCTTTTTGGGCTACTTTTTCAAGGTTTTGTGAAAAAAGGCATTTAGAAAACACTGCGATTATCTGCTACTGTTATGAAAATATGAAAAAGTTTTCTGAGTCTCCTGGCTGCTAAGATCAGCTCTGGTCCAGTAGGTACCCCATCCTATTCACAATCTTATCTCACTTATGTATCCAAGTTCTTGAGCTTCTGGATACAAAATAAATGCAATGAAGCCTCTCTTTTGACAGTAAGTGGCATCTACACACACAGGTTTTGGGTGTCATGCTAAGATGTAAGAAAATCAGAAGACACTAGAGAAAAATGAAGAGTATCAACATTGTTAGGATGATAGCTCATTTGACAGAAAACCATCAAGAAACACCACACACACCACAGCATGTCTTGCTCCAGTTTCAAGAAGAGTCATTGCCATGGATGTTGCGGTGGTTTGCAGAAATGGATGTCAGATACCTCGAATGCAAAGCACGGGTATTGGCACACAGGATAATTTTACACATTGAACATTGCAATGTTGCAGTTTGGTAGTGACTGGAAATTTTCATTCCACAGATTTTGACTGACTATATGAAAGACATGAAAACCACCAGGTTTCTGTTCAAATTAAAAAAAAAAAAAAAAAAAAAAATACAAGCACAGATGGTACCTTGTCTTTCTGGCAGCGTCAGCAGGTTGAACAAGGATTAAGCAGGTAAGAAGGGTGAAACACAGGCTCCATGGCTGCCACTCGTAGAACTCCCCTGATAGAATTGATTTCAACAGAATTATGATTCTTCCTGAACAAGAAACAGTGCTGTCCTGTCCCCTATACACTCGCCCTCTCTGTCAGACCGAAGCTCATTAGTGGAGCAGCACAAGATGCCTGCATTGTCACTCTGCATTTGGCACCTTGTAACTAGAAAACGTCTTTTTCTCAGCTCCGTCAACCTAGTGACCAGCTAGCAAGTCAGTTATGAAAATGAGTTTTTCTGGAAATACAGTGTGGGGATGAGAGAAGGCAGGAAATTAACGAGTGATGAGCACTGAATGCAAGTGGGAAAGGAGGATGTTTACAGGTATGGTCCACTGTATGATCTTGTAAATCAAGTTCTCTGCTCAACTTGCTAGTGTAACTGAGAATTCCGGGTTGAGCACTGATGTGTAAGAAGGAGCACAAGCTCTACAGGGCAAGGCCGCAAATTCTGAGCTTCTGTGCAATGGCTCTTACTCTCTATTTGATATCATAATTAAATAATCTTATTTTAATGAGGGAAGAGACCATGCAGATTCTTTTTCTTGTGCTATTCTATACTGCTGCAAATTAAAGGAACACCAGGGAAGCAAGACTTACAGCCCTCTGTTATAGGGATGGTGCGCATTTGCTTAATATACAGCTTGACGGTTTTGTCATAGCCACTTCATGCAAATGATTTGCTTTGTAGCCCATGGCTTATAAGAAAAAAATGAATGGCATTGGTCTCGTCATTGTGACACCAGGCTGGTGAGGGAAATACTAATGTATTTGGAATTTTACAGTGAGCATACATCAGGAAATTATGGCACTTTCTTTTTATCTTAACAGTGCATTTCCCAGAACTATACAGAGAGAAGCTGCTAGATAGCAACTGACACTCTCTTGTGTTTCAAAAAGAATTGTAAGAAAGTAAAAATAATGCTAACAAGAGTTGCTAGGTACGATTCTGGACATAATCTAACATGAATTTCTTTTCTGTTATAAATGAAGTGATTCTGTAAATACTGAGCCCTGGTTCATGAGGTCTACAGTTTATATTCTGGGATACATTTGGCTTCTTCCAACAAAAATGCTTGGAGTTTGGTAATGTATAGCTTTTTGCAAAGTCAAGGAAGAAAGATTAAGTCTTAATAAACCTGACAATTAAGTAAATTCTTGTATTTCAACTAAGACCTTCCTTCCACTGAGCCAAGTCCTCAGCACACTGAACGTCTCAGGCACTGCAGTGCCTTGTTGTCAGGACTGCCTTTTTCTTGCAGAGCACTTAAAAAAATGGATTCCAGCTTGAAGCAAGATTTCTGGTGACTAGTAACTACATGGTGATGGTATCTTGTCTAAAGTGAGATCTGAGGGCTGACTACTTGCAGGGCTGCAAGCAGGTAAAAAATGACATTAATTTCAGTTAAGTTTATTTCTATGTCCAGGATAAGACAAGGGAAAGATACAACAGATTAGGGTAGCTGAACAAAACTTCCCTAGAAATATTTGCAATTACTTTCAAGAAAAATATTCTTATTACCCAGTAATATCTTGCTGTCATATATGGCACTAAACATTTGAATAAGTGACTTTTCACACTGGGTAGAATGAGTTAGTACTTTCTTACTTTCTGGAAAAGTTTTTTAGCAAAACCAGCAGACTCGGGCTGAGTACTGATGATGGATCTTTTTAGAAATAAATGTTAAAAGAACCTGTGTTCCGCAAGTCCAACCCTTTCATAGGGAAACAAGGACAGCAATGTGTGAGGACTGCTGCATGGCGTAGTGTGGTTTTGTGCCTCACGCTGGCGGAAAAAAACAAGTCAATGGCAGCACAATTTGTAAACCAATTACTGCTTCTGGAATTGATAGCCTCGTGCTGCTAACTGAGGGTCTAACGGAATCAGGTGTTTTACTGCAGCGCTGGCCAAACAAGGACAGACAGCAAATTAAGTGCTATCCTGAATAGCAAAGAAAATATTACATTTCATGCTCTAAATTAGCAACACTGAAGTTTTTATTTAGACTTCAAAGGCTTACCTAGAGACCAAAGCAGTATGTTGCTCCGTAGTCAGTTTACATTAAAGAAGTAACAATGCTAGATAGAAAAGAAAACAAAAAGTCACAGAATTTGCTCTTACATGGAAAAGACCACAGACTCTGGGATCATTTGCCACTGTGCCATGTGACCGACCTTCCCCTGCCCATGGATGGTGGATTATCATCAAAACTATTTGGACACATGCACATGACCTCACAAAAATGTGCACTAGCAAAAATATAATTTTTCTTAAACCAAAAAGGAACAAGTTTTCATAAAAGAGACCTAAGCCTTGCTCTTGTGCTAGTGATTGGATTAGGTAATGACTAATTAGATGAGGTCATCACTTTCTATGTCATATATATATAGTATTTATGGAGAATTTGCTCACTCTAATTAACAGAGTAGAAATAGTTTCTTGACAAACTTCATTTTCCTGCAACTAAGAGCCTTGAATTTGTTCCACTTTTGATCTTTCCTTGGTGGCTATGTTTGCTTTACATTAAAATAACTTCTAACATTCCCATTAAGGATAATCCCTCCAGCAGCCACAGTATGACATTTCTATATTAATCTTTTAAGCATTTTAGAAAAGCAAGGTTTCATGTTTTAATAATCACAGTGTTTTTCTCCGAGGAGTTGTAAAAATTTATGGGGCCTTTCTATCCTATTTGACTTCTACATCTTTGGAGTTTGGTGCTAATGGCCCATTCAGCCTGCTTACTCTTTGACTCCTTTTTTATTTCTTTTTCATCTTCTTACAAAAGAAAAATTGCTTCCGTGCCTTACGCTGTTGCAGATGCTATTCAAGTGGTAAGTAATTTCAGTCCAACTAGCTGAAAAAAAGTCATGGTTTACCCTCATCTCAGAATCACTTGGGGGTCTCCACTGTAGACATGTGCATACAAACCCTTTAATTCTTAATTAAGAACAAAATATAGCCATTTGTTTAACGCAGCAAAAGCATCGACAATAATATATGTACATCCATTTCTTACAGGTTATCAGCCCATCTTAAAAAATAAGACTTTGCTCTAATATTTTATCCCATTCTTGCTTTTTTAGCAGAAAAATAAAAGTAATAGATTAACTATTTATGTTTATGATAATTTAAAGATGGCCATAAAAGTGGCTCTCCAGTGCCCCTGGAGGCATTCTTGTCCCATGCTGCTCACATTTTGTTCTATGCAGAGCCAGGAAAGCCACTGCAACTAATAAAAATCCAGCCACGTAATCACAGTGACAAAACAAGCAAATTCCTCACTCTATCACTGAGACCTCTCTCACTGCTCATGGCTTCACTTCTGAGAGCTAACAAATCTCAGCTCTTTTGGACGAAGTAATTTCCAAAGTGGGCAGAAAACAATATGCCTGCTTTAAGTCAAGATTGCCTCAGTTGATTTCTGTTGCAGAAGAGGAGATACAGCATTTCAATTAGGCAAGTCTCAAAGCATTTGTGGTTACAGAGAACAAAACCACTATTCTTTGTTCCAATGCAAGTGGAAGACATTTATTGGGATCAATTTCTAGTGAGATGCTTCACTCAAGAAATAGATTGTCCTGATTTGCACAAACAGCATTACTGTCAGAAACGGGCTCTTACCCCTTGCTGAAGCTACCACAAGTCAAGTCTCACCTGACTGCTTCGTAGAGAACCAAGATCAAAAAGTTCTGCAGTGTCTTATATAGCAACAATAAGCTGTTTCTTGATACTGTCTACTGTGGCCCTGTGAAGAAACTGGGACAGAGAGGATAATGAACAGAGCAGTCAGCAGCACTTTGGAGTAACTTTGATAATGAAGGAGACAGGAGTTTCAGGGACTGGGAACACACAGCAAGAAAGCTGCAGTAACTATAGAGGAGTGGGAAAAGGTAGTTTCTATTGCATATTCAGGATGGTAATCAAAGAGGTAAGTGCCAAGAAGATATGCAGCATCCAGGAATTGTCAGAAAGAAATTGTCTTGCCAGTTTCCTCAGTGATCTTATCCTAAGACAAGGGTTTCATAACAGACTGAATGATAGCTAGAATGCATGTTTAAGGCTAGAAAAGGAAGAAGCAACCCCTTTTTGCACCAGAAGACCCCACGCCCTACTTAAAATAAAGTAAGTAAGGGCATAGTGGCAACTCAGTTACCACCAGCAGAGTCAGCACTGCCTCAAGGCCTGTGGCAGCCAGCAGGCAGATGGGTCTTCCCTCATCCAGCCAGTGTGATTTACTGCATGCACATAAAGCTTGAGTAACATGAGTGCCTCCTGTGTGATTTATAGAGGCGTGGGTTGCTCATCTAAGCAGAGGAGTGGGATGCAGAAATGCTTGTGCTCTAACCAGTTTCTGACATGGACTCCTGCAGCCCAGGGCACGTCATGTTGTTTCTCAGCCTCTGGGCAAGATCTAAATTCCTAAAGCAAATCCTGAGTGTTTTCAGATGTGCTGTTAAAGGTTCCAGGAGAATGGGGAGGACTTGCAGAAGTGCCCAGCTGTTCCATGCTAGCTCCCCTTCTGTGTATCCAGATCTCCTCTCATTCAGCCCCTAAAAGTGCGTACTGATGAGTTGCTTGATATGCAAGAAGGTGCAGTGATTTTCTCAAGCCATCCTTTGCCTTCTGCCTCTGGGAGAGCAAATGCAGCATACCTGTTGTGCTGGATGAAAACGGCAGCAATGATGTTCACCACAACCACATACCTCTGGTCTTCCACTACTCCAGAATTTTCCTTTGGCACTTGCTTGCCTGAGTGCTTGGAAGAAAGGTTTGCCTCTTTGTTTCTCTATTTGTACATTATGAATGTAAAATTTACTGCTCTGTATCCTCCTCTAGTGTTTCTAAAGCCACTGAAAAATAGTGTTCTAAATGCTGCATTTTTTTTCTGACAAGCTAAAGCTATTTTTCAGCAAATATTGTTAATGATATATATTGTTTTGCTGTCTACATCAAGTTCAATCTTTAGTGGACAGTTTGGATAAGTAGACTGCTACCTGGAGAGATGTCACAGTTTGCAAATGTTACACCAAGGAATGAGGCTAACATCACAATTTAGAACATCGAATTTGTCATCAGAAGTTAAGAAAGGTTGAAAATATTTTTCTCTGATTCAGCCTAGGGTCCTGCTATGGACCTCCTTAGCCTGTGAACACTACATGTGTGGCACTAGGTGTCCACTGTGGTGTCTTTGGTGTTCAATGATATTCATAGTTCCCTGTCCCTGCACCATCCTGTCAACCATCACGGGTCAGAGCAGGCTAAAAGCTGCTGTAAATGACATTCTGGCCCAGGGCAATAAAGGAGAACTAGGGACCAGCATCTGGGTTTCTAGGATGTTGCTTTTTACATGCATTGTCCTTCAGCTAAAGCAGTGTGAGAACATTGCCAGAGATGTTGTGCCTCCAGAGAAACAAAAGGGAAAAAAAGAATGCAAGTATGAAAAGGAGGAAGGAGAAGCTGAGGACCTGCATTCCCACGGATAACCCCTAAACTGGAAGTACATCTAGAAATCTGCAAGAAAGCACCACTCAGCCCTCAGTGCTGATATACAAAACAATGAAACTGAATCTCCCCAAACATTCATAACCAGTCTTCTGTCTGCTTCTGAAAAAAGAATCCCAATCTCTCGTTCTTTGTCCATCGAACTATAGTCACCTTGCATTACACGGTGTGAAATGACTAGCCAGCCTTCCTTTTGTCACCGCTGCTAATCACAGAAGATGAATATGAACTGACCAATGGTGTTTATAACCCTGTTTAACAATGTCAGGCACTGGGCTGGAGTTTCCTTTCCCTTTCACCCATATCATTCCAGTAGCTCCAGTGTTGTTATTGCTGGTTTACATCAGCATCAGTGAAGTCAGACTCAAACAGCATTTTTAGGATGAAAAAATCAAACAACACTTTTGGAAAATAAGAAGAATGAAAAGTATCAGAACCCAGTGAATTTCTTTGCTTTTCAGCTCAGGTGCACAAACCCCCCATTTTCCATGAGAACAGCCTAGCATATACTAGAGGAAGAGAGGCTGGCCTCTGATGCAGATCCCCTGTCAGCATAAAACACCACATGTTTCATATCCGTATGTTTTCACTAGCACTTTAAAAATCACAGTAAATACAGTCCATGTTGGTACCAAACCAGAAAATGTCTCTCTGGTGGTAGAGGAACTTTTATCTTTGATCACCAGTGCCCTGCTGGCACTGGAACATATTTATTTTTTATCATTCAGTGACCTTTGATACCAGTAACTACACAGAGCTGCCAAGCTGCCCATGGGCTCTTCCATGCCAGTCTTTATCTGCTTTGTATACTGGGCACTTTGAAAATGAACTCTGCTTGTTTGTTAAGAGGTAGGTAGGACAGGCAGCAAACCCTATAGGGACTGTGCCCTGTGTCTGTGAGCGTGTGCATGTTATGTATGTGCCTCTGTACGTGACACTGATTCTGAGCTCACTGGTACTGCTAACACACACCTATATATGGATGGATATAATCTAGGGAACCACGGTTTCTTTCTCTTATACAGTATTAAAAGTGGTATTTGCATGGTCATGGTCTTTAAAGTGCAGTCTTCAACTGGACTACAACATACCCTAATATTCTGGTGTCAGCTTTGTATGGAAATGAGACTTCTTATTGTCCTTGTGTCTTGTGGTTATCTTCTGTACAACGTTAATTAAATACACTGCTGTGATCTGACCAAACCTGTAGTACTCCCTGGGTTTGTACTTCACCCTGGGCTGTGCCAGCTTGGGGAGTTTGCATGGCCCAGTTGCTCTACAACAGTTCCATTTTTTTTCAGCTAAGTTCCCAGCTGGAGAGGCACATGTGGCACTCAGCTGGCTGTCCAGAAATGGCAGTACATGACTCGTGTCCACTTAGAGAAAATGCCAAGTTGAGGAGGGAAGAAAAGGTGGCTTTTAGTTAGATCTCCACCAACTAAATCAAGCTAGGATTACCTATGCCCTTTGCTTAAGTGCCACTGCTTGAGAAGCAATCTCATTACATGTGGTAAACACGTAAGCTTAAAAGCATTCAGCTAAAACCAATCCTTCTGCTGTCCCCTGGTCACCAACTGGCAACAAAGCTCCACATTGACACCAATCTGGCAACCTGTAGAGTTTGCCCTCTATTACATTTTGCTTCTATAAGCACAGCTATTATTGGAACTGCTTACTTGACCATATTGTATGCTTTACCTCCATCTGACAATAATTCATTCTTCCAGCTTGCAACATTAATTACTTATGTATACTGTACACACTGCCACTCAATGTACATATATATGAAGAAAGAGAAAACATTTTATGTACAGATGAATTTGGTGGGTTTTTTTCCTATTATTTTTATCTAATGTGAGGACAAGAAGAGACTTTTAGGTTACCAAAACTTGAAAGTCAACACCACAAATATGCAGAAATATTGGCTGGGTCCTTGTGTTATTACAGACAATAAAAAATATAGCTCAATATCTCTGTGCTACCCAAAAAACAACTGAAGCAAAACTTCACTTTAATATGTATTATAGATGTGTGTGCACACACATATATGTACTTACATGCAAACACAAATAAAAACAGAACCAAAAAAAATTAGTTAAAATATGTACATTCTTTTGATGATTAACTCTCCTATCTGTAACATTAAAAACGTAAGACTGGAAGAGATCCTGGCACCTCAGAAATTTCCAGCCACTACCAGCAATATCCTGTGCATCTCTCATACCCATGGATCAGCTTTTGTCTGTAAAGTAGATGTAGTTTCCATCTCTCTGCTCCTGTTGGAAAACTGGTGTCTCTTAAGATTACCCTGGGCATCCTGCTAGGCTAATAGCTGTCCTAACACCTGTCATGAGATCCTACACAACAGAGACGATGGTCCAGCAGCGCCTTGTGCAACATCAGCAGTGCCTTCCTATTGCTTCCAGGACCTTCTCTAGGATCACGTTTGACATTTCTATTACTGCCTTAGGTACTGACGGTTCAGTCACCCACTGATGAACTAATGCATCCAAATTCTTTTCTTCAGCGTTTTGTTGTTGCTGTAGTCAGTTTTCTTCCTTAGAGAGAATTTATTTTTCTTCATCCTTCTGCAAAGGGTTCTTTATAGTTAATAGAGAGACAGACACATCCACAGAACAGTTTCTTTTATCCTAAATTAAGAAACCAGAAGCAGCAGGACAGACCTCAATTCTTGAGGTATCTTCCTGTTTTCATTGGCTGCGGAAGCCCCGACGATCAGCTTGAAAAAGATGTCAAATTTCCAGTGGTTACTGGTGAAGTGCATCCCAAATGTATGTTGGTTTTGTAGGGAATTGCATCCAGCTTCTATTGCTCATTGCCGTCACTGACTTCGAGCTCACCAGCCATGATACTCTGGTCCTGTTAGTGACAGTGCATCTTGACTGCTTCATCAGAACATTTCTTTAGCATTCTGCATCTTAAATGACAATAGATCATTACAGTGAATATCTTGAGTCAATCTTGAGTCACTAGTAATCTCTCTAGCCCAACAGTAATCTATTGGCACCTCTCCTTCAGACAATTCCTTATGCATTTTGCTGTTCTTGTACTAATCCTCATCTTCTTAGTTTTAATTAATAACTTCCCATGTGGCATCCTATCAAATGCTTGACTAAAATCCATATAGATTAGATCTACTACATTTCCCCTTACTTAGAAAACCAGTTATCTCAGCAAAGAAATAGTTCAGGATATGTGGCAAAATCAGTGGTATTGCATTTTATCCTGTTTATCTTCTCTTTCACACTGTTTTTTTGTGTGTGTGTGTGTTAATTACGTTTTCCTTCAAAACTCTTCTGAAAGCCTGAAATGGTCTCAAAGTCAATGAGCTCAGTAGCTACTTAGATAAGTTTTTAATATTTTTTACAATAAAAGTATTATATCTACTATTTTCAAATCATGCAAGAACAATCTCCAGTTCAGCAATTTATTTCAAATCCTTGCTATCAATCTGGAACTTGTTCCTTTGGAATTCTGAGGTGGAAATTACCTGGTCTTTCTTGCTTGAAAATTATGAACTCTTTCAGATTAGCTTTCACCTTTACTACAATAACTGCCATTTGCATCCCCTCATTCCAACTAATCATGTTGGTTTTGCTCCCTTCTTGAACTGCCTTCTTCCTCTTAAAAGTTATGGCAAAGCTTTCAATTAAAGTTTGGATACCAAAGTTGTTTTGATCTTTTCTTCGTCCACACGCTGGCACCAGTTCTTTTCTTGTCCCCTGTTTATTTACATGGCTGAAGAACTGTTTCCTTTTTTTGCATTTCCTTCTGACATCTATTTCAGAGTTATTTTCAGCAAATCACACTTTATTTGTAATACACATAGGTAGTGTTTTTGTTCATCAGTTGCTTTCCTTACTTTTTATTGCTCTCCCATAGTGAAATTATGCCATTGCACAGACTATATTAACTAACAGGGCAGACCTAGTTAAATACAGATGTTTTGTAGATAGGTACAGAATGAACATATTAGCAATGAAATTCACAGGCCAACAGAAATCAAAGATCTTGTTATAATGGAAGCAATGTTTTTATCTGATTAGAGTTGCAAAACCCCTTGCATCAGCCCTGAGTATGCCAGAACGCCTAGCAAAAAGCTTCAGCTTGTAGCAATAAAAATACTGTATGTTTCTTCTCTTCCAAGGAAATTAAACCTTTCTATCACTAAGAACACAACAGAAGCAGAAGTGTACAAGCACTAAATGACTAGCCTAATTTTTCAAACTGTTACATTCTGTTATTTTTTATTTGTTTGCGAACTCCATGATTTTGAACAGAACCCTTACAATGCAACACAGAGCTGAGTGAATCTGTGACCAGCCACAGCATAAAAAAGCAGAAAACTAGCTCTGAATTGGGGACCTTTGTGTCTACTTTTGATACTAAGGATCCAGATTACATTTACAATTTCTGATTCTCCTCGATTACATATAAGTGTCCTAAAAGACTACATTTTCCTTTTCAGCTGTGGAAAAATTATTTGTAGAATTTGTTCACTATCAAGTTTTGAATTAGAAAAAAATAGGAACAGATATGAGAAATTAAGGTATCGTTATAAAAAGGTCAAAATTTAATGTTCTTTGTGTCCATCCAGGAACTTCAGTCAACAGACTATAGACAGCACTGGGGGAACCAACTAGCCCAGCTAATTATAAAGCAGCTTTACCGAGGATAGCATGTTCATACATAGAGCGCTTGCAGCTAAGAGAGAAAAGATTTTCAGAACCCACCTTAGCATAAAATTGGAATCTCTCCCATGGACACTTCTGAATCTGTTGGAAATGACCTTCCAGACACATATGTCTGATTGTACAGGGAATTTCTATTGAAGGGACAGTAAAATAACTTTTAATTCCATGAGCTCTCACCAGCTGTTCTCTTTACCGTTCAAGCACAATTTTCCTGGGTCACTGCAGTGCCTCAGACGACGCCTGCTTCAGCCCCAGTCTGATGGTCTGGTCCTCAGCATTTTTAATGGCACTGTCAGGACTATCGCACTGGAGAGGCAATGACTCCAAACCTCTGCTAAGAAACATTCTTAATTTTTAGGGCTAAATCCTTATTTATTCTTGAAGACCAGGCTGGTTAGCCCTCACTTTCACTTTTCTTTCAGACACACACCGTACGCTGCCATTGTCTGCCCTGTGTGTTTTGCTTAGTTTCTTGAATTACAGCTTTTCACTTTTTACTTCAACTTTTCCGCCCAGCTTTACCCATCAGTTGACTACTGTAAACAACTGTTTTGCCTGCTAGATGGCACTGGACACCCACTAGCGTTGAGACTGAAGGCAGGTGGCACTGAAGAGCTGTAAGGGCACATGGCCACCCTTTGCTCATTATTCTATTTACTTTCTGCAGTGGCATTTTCTTTGCTCAGATTACTTAATTCCTCACCCACAGCACTGGCTTGCCACTACAACAATTCTACCCACGTCCTCTTCCTGTTTTATGATGAGTATAAACTTGCTATTAGCACTGCTGCAAAGGACTGGAGCTGCTTCTGAACCCATCAGCTGGTCGAAAATGATTAAAACCAAACTGAAGCTCTGAAATTCCTCTGGGTTTTAGACACTGACTTGATTTGAGTCTAAGTATTATGAAAACAATTACATTATTTGGGGGGGATATGATTAATTAAACTTTTCTGTCTGAAAGCAGAATTACTGCTATGCGTGAATAGATACTAAGGGCTAATATACAAGGATGGTGTGAAATCTGCTTGTTCCTTGGGCTCTGTTCTGAGTTCCTTGTATACTGTTAGGACAAAAATCTGTTTGTCATAGCTACCTTGGATGTGTTGTATTCAACATGTTCATCAACACACCGAGGAGGAAGCTGAAGCATTCATTTGTGTCTGCAGAGCGCCCAGCGCAATCCACTGTTAGTCCTGATGTGCTCTTTTCAAAATAAATGTTAAAAACCTCACAGTTGAACAAAATTAGAAAACCAAGTTAATCACAAATATCTGTCCAGAAATAGAAGAGCCTCTTTCTTTGAAGTATCCACTAGCCCAAACCATCCTCCAGAATATCCTTGTTGCACCACAGCATGTATAACTAGAGTGCCACCATTACCCTCCTAGTACGGTCGTTCACCTCAGAATGCTGCTCTCTGCACCTGAGTAACAAGTTTGCTTTGCACATACATGGGCATATGTTTCACCCAGTGCCTAATGTGCCCACAGTGGGTGTGATTTCTTGGAACTCGAGGGTGTACCCTCTGTTTGGATGGCAAGTTCCCTGGCTGTGGTTGCTTGGAGACATTATAGGTATCGTGGTATCTGTCTTGCATGCCTGTAGATGTTTTCCAGGTAGGTGTGGTCATACTTCTACTTGGCTCATCAGATTCTTCACAGATGTCCATGGTTCTAGTGACAGCGCCAGGTCTAGCTTTCTCATTAATTCTTTCCAAGCTTGTAATTATCATGTATATATGAAGCTGAATGCAGTGCTACATCCTACCGTATCATTTCTAGGTGCCAGACACCTAATTTCTATCTTTTTTTTGTCTCCTTTTGAGAGACTGGGAAAGTGTCTATCTCTCCCTTTCCTTAGGGATGCTTTAAACTGATTGTCCTCAAACCTCAAACCTAGAGAAGATTTAAATACAAGTAAATCTTTTGGCAGACTAAATCTAGTGATGGCATTTTAGGATGCTTCTTCCTTTTTTCCCAACCTTCTTCACTGTCTTCACTCTCAAAAGTTATCACCTGCCTAGCAAAGTTGGCAGACAGACTGAAATGTTTGTGCCTCAAGCCATTCCTGTGCAAAGACTGGCACCTTTGTTCAAATGTCTGATGAAAGGGGGTTTGAACTAAGATGTTGTCTGTGAACTGGCAGGGGCACACAGGCTATTCTGCTGACTGTTTCTAGGGTGGTAAGCTTCAGCGGAAGGAAGGAAGATTGAGGGCAGACAGTGGCATTGTTGAGGTCTTGAGATGCTGTGCAGAGATTCGTGAAATCAGGTCTTTCTAAACCTAAATGTCTAAACTTGCCTGAAATAACTCCATGATGCACCTTCCCCCTGTTTAGATAACATAGCGCAAGGACTTCCATGTATTTGCCTACTGATTCCTCTGGCACAGCGTGAAGCAAATGGCTACCTACACCTCCCTGGCTATTTGCAATGCCACTTAGCTTTAAAATACAGCTAAAAGCAGCATCACCAATCTTAAATTAACTTTCCCGGTGGGGGAAGAGTCTTGAATTGATCCTTATCTACTTCACTGGCTCTTGTGCTGACAGTCAGGTTTGCTGTTCTCATCACTGTTAAAGTGTTCTGCTCTTTATTGGGTGTACTGTGAACAAACCACCAGTCCAGACCTTTCTGATAGGGCTGTTGTGATTTGCCTTATCTTTATTTGCTCCTCAAGCCACTTTGGTAGGGATGAAGAAACCATCTCCTGCAAAAACTTTGAACTCTGGATGAGCAACTAGAAAATATCTTTATTAGCAGGCAAGGAGAGCTTAGGCTGCAGCTGGGATCCAGCTGAAGTGAATGGAAACTGCGGGGATCTGCACAGGAAGTGGCTGGGAGAGTTGCTGGGTTGAGGCTATTAGGGAATTCTTACAGATGTGTTAAACGGTAGGCTCAGCTTCACTAATGAATCACCTTGCTCACGCTACAGAGAGTTTTGGTTATGGGTGGCTGTGAGACAACAGAAGCAAAGAAAATGTCATCTCACACTTACAGTTACTACAGTGATTCCTACATGGGATAGTGGAAGAACTCCTGTGCACAATTACAATAAAAATGCTTATATGCATTGCTCCTGGTATTACAGATTAATTAGCTACTGAAGGGGGAAAGTGCTACAAAGGTAATTCAGATTTCTGCACAGTTGTACTTTGTGGCAATGGTCAGTAAAATTAAGATGATATCAGTTCACTTGACATTTACAAAATAATAGCTCAAGCTTGCAGGCAGTGCACATGCCTAGTGTAAGCATCTGAATAGCTCCTTGATTACTGATGTGCTCAAAGTCTTTGCAGGACCAAGGATGCAAAACACAAATAACTTTTCCCCTTGGTATATTTCCAGTAAGTAAATTAAAAAATTGCACAAAACAAAACTTCAAATTTCTACAGATCCTACAGGCGCAAAGGCCGTGTCTTCATCTGTGTCTTGGATGGTGCAAAATGCATTGTCAGTCCTTAACAAATAGACAGGAGTGACAAAAAGCTAATATGCAAATTGCATTATACATGAGGATGCTTTCTTAAATTGTGTATAAAGCTCATTTCAGATTCCAATACATGCATAAGCTATAATCTGTATAATTTCTCTTAACGCACACTTGAGACCTCATCAGTGATGAGAGAAATAATCTTAACAATTGCCTTTTTCATTGCTCAAAACCTGGCAGGGAGCATCAGTATTTGGGTCGCCCGGAGGTACTGGTCGGGCTCTGGGCTGGGTTTCGGGGTGTTGGTGGCAGGGAAGGGGGGGCGGCTCGGGGTGGGGGAAGCCCTGATCCCTCGGTGGGAATTACCCAGCTCCCCGTCCCTCTCCTAGCCCCGCCGCGACAACATTTATTGCAAAAGCAGGAAATTGCTTATTACTAAACTAGCTGGCAAGGGAGCGGGAGCCGATGCTGTTCCACACTGGCACAGCACTTGCTTAGCTGCTGCTTTCCCTGCCTCTCCTTGTTCCGCTCTTTCTTCTTCTTCTTCCCCCTCTTTCTCTCCTCTCTCCCTCTCTCTCCTCTTCTTTTTTTCATTTTGGCTTCTATTCAAATGTGGGTCAGGGGTGAGCGGCTCCCAACGTCACAAGCTTGCAAGATGGCGCTGGGAGGAAGGCTGTGAGATGAGGAACAGGCTGGTATAAACCGAGAGGACAGGAGAGGGAGAGGAGGAGGAGGAGGAGAGGGGAAGGGGAAGAAAAGCTGCTGCTCCAGATGCAATAAGAAGGTAACGCGGAGCGGGGCGCGGGCGGGGGCGCGGGGCCGCGCGTCCCGCTCGGGCGGCCGGGCGCTGCCGGGCTCCGCGGTGCAGCCCAGCCCCGCTCCCCCGCTCTTTATTTGCAGCTCGGGTCATTTGCCCATCTGCACGGGTCCGCTCGGCAGAGTCGCCGGGGTGGCGGGGGTGTCCCCTTGTTCCGTGCCCTGCACCAGCCGTGCCCGGCACCAGCTGTAGTTCCATTGAAAAAAATAAGATCATTTTCTTTTCCCTCTTTTGCCCCCCTCTGTCCATGCCCCGAGCCCCCTCCCCTTGCTCGCCCGGCGCGCTGCCCCGTTGCTTTCGGGGCCGGGGCGTGCATACGATATATTCGCCACCGTGCCTGTCTGGGGATTGCAAATGTGAGCTATTTGGTTGAAGCGGCTGGAAACTTTCCCCCTCCTCCCGTGCCATTTGTGTGTGTGCGCGCACGGTTGTGCGCTGCCCCTTCCCCGGCGGCGGTGGGATCGGGGCGGGGGGCCGCAGCTGCTGCCCGGGGTGGGGGGGACTGGCGAGGCGGGCAGGCAGCCCTGGAGCAGCAGCAGCCTTCGCCCCATACCCGCTCG
>JAAGNO010026091.1:34107-49885 GCA_033439905.1 Ceryle rudis
CATTCCAAGGGAAAACTTTTTCAAAAGGAAATGAATCTGAGATGGGGGAAAAAAAAAAAAAAAAAAAAAAGCAAGTCTGTACCGTGAGAAATTTCAAGGCTAGCACAAGGCCCAGTACAAATAATCCACATTAAAAAGAAATTGTAACCAAATGAAACCTCTGGCATGCTCTTTCATAAGTATAGACAAATGTGTCTAAAACCACACGACTTCCTTTTTTTGAAATAAATATGCCACATCAGAATAGCTTATTTTTCTGTGAAGACCTGCAAAGCTGCATTCAGGTAATAGGAATGAAGGGATTCCTTTGAGCTGAAGTGCAAGCTGAATAGCATCTCTCTACAGGGGGAGGCTTCTTACTGTGTCTGGGTTAGGTAAGTGCTTTCTGTAGTCGAAGATAATCTGAGTCATTGCAGCTCACTGTACTAATCTGGAAACAACGGAAAAAAACCCCAAATTTCCACTGCTTAATTAGTCAGTGAGCTGGATAACATCACAATACAAGACACAAATGAAGGACTGTGCACCTTTCCACCATACTCAGAGCACTGCAAGCTGACCTACCATTTGAAAACACAACTAAAGTTTTAGCTTCTGCAGAGGCTGTCTGCAAAGGAAAGTCCTGCTGAAAATGAAGACAAGGCACTCAACCTCAAACATTCTGCAAGATTCAGCAAGAGCACTGGATTGCTCAGCATTTTACAGAACTGAAGTCTTTTGAAGGGGTGAAACCCTGAAGCCATAGTAGATGAGAGATTAGAATGTAGTGAGAAAGGGAACATTGAATTTAATTTTCCAGAACAGGTCACCCAAGAATCTCAGGATCAAGTCAGACATGTTGTTCTGCTTGTTGTCAGTCCAGGTGAACAAGCTGTTGCTCCTGCCCACTTCCGACTGCAGCCTTCCTGACAGAAGTTATCACTCAATTCAATCTGCCATTCTTGCTGCCTGGATAGAACACTGTGTAGTGTCCCTTGGAGTAGGATTAGGAAGCCTACTACTACAGCAAATACATTGACCAACCTGGATTGTTTTAACAGAACCAGGTGAGGGAGCAAAATCACGTAAGATACTGAAAAGCAACACAAAACCTGCTGTATTTGTAATAGACAAAGATCAAACTGCAGTGACACTGAAATGAAAAAAATAGATAACATCATCATATTTGAATTATAGCATCTGAACTGCGACTGAAATACTTTGAGGTAATCAAAAAGATTTAAAACAAAAAGTACCTAGCCTTTTAACATGACAGCAGAGTACTCTTTCTATTCCATTAAGTGCATCTAATTGTGGTCCAAGACTACACAGGCTTCTTAATCAATTTATACTTTGTTTTTCAAACCATTCTGAAGAGACAGAGAATGAGTCAGAGAAGAGCAAAAGGCATGCTAATTGATTGTCAAATCAATACTTTTTAACGTTGACCAAAAGGAGAGTTTGGAGGCAGATACTGCATTAATAAAAGCCTCCATCTTTGTTCCTCTTTCTGGAGAATTATCTGATCTGACTCAGAGAAACACCAATAAAAATAAAGGGTTTCCTGTTAGTTGCAACAGCAAAGGAATTACTTATTTTCCACAGTGTTTGGAAACATTTGATTTCAAAAAAGAATGAAAGAGTATTTCATCTTCAAGGGGAACAGAAAGATGGGGCAATTCCATAAAGAAACAAATGAAAAATAATAAGAAAGGATAAGAAAAAGTTCATGACAGTTGCAGAATTAACTTCTTCTTTAATGACATTCATTCAAAACATAAGCCATCCAAGTTTGTTTTCACCTTCAAGTATCTCCTTCACTGGAGAGGTTGTTGCTCAACTGTTTTATTAAAATTGGTTTGAAGGAAGCTTCCCTTAAAACTATTTACTTAAACACCCTGGCTATGAATCTGGGTCCAGGTACCTGAGAATGTTTATTCTGCAGTTAAAGCAGTGGCCATGGAACAATGGAGAAATTCCTGACTTAGCTCTAAGTTAACTGTCTTGGAGACTGGTTTTACCATACGCACACAGAACTTAGAAGGGTTGATTTAGACAAAATTGTCTGTCTCAGATAAGTCTACACTAAACCTCAAGGTAATTTCCCATTATCTTAAAGGAAGAAAGACATTTTTGCATTTTGAACTTGACATTCAGGAGCTAATTCAAACATCTAGTTTGTTTTCCTGCCTATATCAGTAGAAAACAGCATGACAAAACACTTCAAGAATCTCAAACTAAGAATGCAGTATAACCTGCATGAATCTCATTCTCATCTCTCAGACTTGTTTAAACTCAGAAATGTGGAGCTTCACGGAGCTGACATTTGTCTCCAGTTATGATTGCAGTAGGTAAAATATTCTTTCTATAAAGATTGAATTCTTTGAAGAAAGAATACACTTGGTTAATATATTCATATATTAACATTATTTTCTTGTGGTAGTATTATGTTAACCATTACATTAATTTCTTGTGGAAGTGAGCTCTATGGTTCATATGGGTGTTAACATTCCAAAGTGTTAAGAAAAAGAGTGAACACAGCAAATCCATCATATTGAGAAAAATAATGGTTCCTGGAAGGACCAGGGCCTCCTGAAGGTTTGGCAGATACTCAGAATATCTGATTGAGAATATTTGGGCAAAACACAGGATCTTGTTTTCATTAGATGTTGCATTATGCAAACCATGGTACATCCACACAGAAGCCACTGAATACTGTGAGCTAGACTTCTAAAGTAAGAATAAATGTACAGGCTTAACTGTCATCAGTAGTAAACTTATCACTAAAAAGGCAAAGTACAAAGGCCTGAGTACAAAACTTACTACAGCTTTGTAAAGGTGCTTCTAAATGTGAAATGGGTATACTGAGGGTTCTGAAACACTGAAGTGATAAAACCTTGGTTGATTAAATACATGTATGCCCGTTTCCAAAGCTGAGACCCAGAACTACATTGGTTAGTGAATTAAATGTTTAATATGCTTCCACCTCTTTACTTTTTCTTACATTTCTACTAATTTCCTCCTATGAAAACAATTAAAGGCAAATTCTTCTCTTTTTACAGAGGCAGACTGAAAGTAGAGAAACTTTTATATAAAGCTGTTATATTTTCAACCTTTATAAAACTAGAATCTCCTTCTTGGCCAACAGCAATTAAACTCAAGACTTTACTGCACTAGGTCTTCTATTGATGTGTTATTATAACTTGCAAAAACATAATTAAAAAAAAATCATCTATCTTGCATTTATCTTCTAGGCATATTTATCATAGAATATTTTTCTTTCTATTTTATATGTACTTCTTACTGTTTGGTGGTTGGATGATTTTTTTTTTTGCTAATGCTTTTATTGTTTATTCAGTCTTGCAAACCAAGGTGTATTTGCTCAATAACTTTCACTGAACATTTTTTATTATATTGAAATATTTCCCTTCAGGAAATGTTTGGGTTTGGGGTTTGGTTTGTTTTTTTTTTGTTGTTTTTTTTTTTTGTTTGTTTGTTTGTTTGTTTGTTTGGTTTTTTTTTGTTTGTTTTTGTTTTTTTTTTGTTGTTTTTTTGTTTGTTTGGTTTGGTTTGGTTGTTTGTTGTTTTGTTTTGTTCTGTTTTATTTTGGTTTGTTTGGTTTGGTTTTGGTTTGGGTTTTTGTTGTTTTTTGTTTGTTTGTTTGTTTGTTTGTGTGGGGTTTTTTTTTGTTTTTTTGAGTAATAATTTTGAGTTATTTCTGATGATGTGTGTCCTGGATTCATCTGGGATAGGGTTAATTTTCACCAGAAGCTGGGAGGGGGGCACAGCTGGAAGAGACAACTGAACGAAGCAATGAGTTATTTGATATCATACTGATGTCAAGCCCTGTCTATAAGTGTGGGAGAGAGAATGAGCAAGGCATGGGATCTGGCTGGCAGTCAGGACCAACTCCAGGGCAGTATTAGTCCTTCGACTTGTTCTATATTGCTTATTTTGTTTTTTGTTTCATTACTATTACTGTTATGTTACTTCTCCTTTTGCTTTGTATTACATTCTCCTATCTCAACCCACAGGGTTTTGTGTTCTCGCTCTTCTCCTTCCCATCCAGGGGGTGGGGGGTGAGTGAGTGCCTGCATGGTGCTCAGCTCCTAGCTGGGTCTGAACCACAATGGTGTGCTATGTATACTGAATGTTAACTTTAGCAACTTAGAGTGTATGTCCCAGATATGCCTACAGTCACATGCACACTTAATAATATTTAAAGAATTGAAATAATTTTGACATGAATACTTAGTTCATCAAATAGGCCCTGGAAATAAACTGTCTTTCATTTGTAAGATTTTCACTGGATCAGAAGTTTGGTCCAACCTGTGAGCAAAATCTCCCTCTGCATTTGTGAAAAACAACAAATTTGTAAAGACATTGAAGAATTTACTTCCTGTGCTGTAAATATTTTTTCTGAACATACTAAAAAGTAATAAACACAATCCCCTCACCACCACTAATTATAGCAATCTCTAACATGCTTTGAAGAAATTTACTTTTATCAGTGAAATGCAGTCCCAATATTTTTCAGTGATTTGTAATTTAAAAAGCACTAGAAAAAGAAAAGCTATATCATAGAGACAGCCCATTTTGTATGACACTGCTAAAATAAGCCTGAAATTTTCCAAAGGTATGATAGCTAGCTTGTGTTCTCCCAGAAAATGAGAGGTGAAGTGTAGGATGGTTAACTTTTAGATTTCAATGATGAAGGATACAAAGAGGGTGGGGTTTTAATACAGACTGAACATCCATCTGGTGCCAGAATATAAAAGAAATATATGTAAAGAAAATAGATTCCTTTGATTGAAGGGGGAGGAACAAAAACCAAACCTAAATCTCCTACTGGTGGAAAATGTCACAAGTACTTTCATGCTAATAAAATTCTGTTTGTTGCAGCTGAGGTTCTGAAGTCATTAATCTCTTGGAGTCAGGAATACAGATGAAACATCTGTCCATGAAGGTGTTATGATGTTAATCCCTTCATAGCTTCATAAGCTTTTATTCTTCCCTAGAAGATAATATGGAATTTTAAAAGTCAAAGTTTCCTAGTATTGCCAGTTACAGAGGTAGGTTTTGGAAGCATTTACTTGATCGGTAAATGTAGGTATTGCAGTGTTAAAAAGCTTGTCTTCCTTGAAAAATTTTAGAAAACAGAAGAAAAAAAATACAATTAAAATTATGTAAGTACTTAAAATAATAATAGCCAGCTGGGACTGTTACCACCAAAACAGAACATTTCTTTCCTTTGTGTGGTCTTTTCCCTCAGTGGCAGGGTCTGAAGCTCAAAGAGAGGCCACAGTAATATCTTGCAAAGCCAGACTATGGCTTGCTGAGGCAAACCAAACATGGTGAGTGGGGGCACAGGGCCCTGTGGGGTAGCCCACGCCCAGGGTCCTTGTGGGTGCACCCAGGAGGCAGGAGCTGTCTTCTGTAGACTGAGTTAAAAGGGCCTGTTGTAAGCACACATAAAGTCATATAATGTAATTTCTACCCAGCATAATGTTATTACTGTGCCAGAGGGATGGTCAAAGGCCTGTGGTGTAAATGGGAATGGGGCCATCAGTCTTCAGAGTAAACATCTGTGCATCTCTCACTATAGATAGGCCAGAAGGAATTTATTACCCTTTTCTGCCTCTGTGTTTGTAATTTTCTCACTCTTTAAGCTTTGTAGCCTGACATGCAAGTCCAATGAGGAAGATACAGGCATTTCATAGTCCCTCTGGCAGAGAAGCCCTAGGCGTAGCAAAGCACAGAAAGCATGCTGTGTTTTTTTCCTTTTGCGAGTGGGGCAGTTGTAGGTTTTGTTGGTTTTTTAACTGTCGATTTAAAGTTTCGTTTAGCTTTTGTTTTAGGTGGTAAAGATTGTCTCAACATTGCGCTATTTCCTTTGAACTGGTAACAGGAACCACTGAGCTGCTCACCCATGTCCTTCTCCACTCCACAGCCAGCTCCATCTCCTGCTCCAGGATGTCTCTCACAGGACTTCTAGTCCAGAAGGAGGTTTGAAGTTCTCTTCCAGTGAAATGTGCTTTCTTCTCTCATTTACATAGTACAACATTTCCCTTTTTTACTAAGGTAGTGACACAAATGAAGACGTGACAACAGGTTCTGAAGCTTAATTAGTGTGGTTAGAAAATCAGATAGAAAGGCAATTTAGGATGCTGGTGCTTGAGGAGAAAAAAAAAACCCTCGCTGATAGCAGAGAATTGGACTCATCATATATTATTCACATAACACTAATCTCCCATCTCAAAACTGACAAAGGTGTTTTTTCAGTAATTTGAACACCAGCTGGTGTCAGGATTTTGAATAATATGAACACTTGTAATACCATCCTTACGTATCTGTTTATATGTCCTTTGCAGCTAAAAAGTTTAATTATGGGTTGATATGTTCTTTCTCTACAGGGAGGAAGTCCAATTTGTCACTTGACAAATTTTTACTTGACATACCGTGTTCAGCTGTTCAATGAGTTACACAGATTTCAACTGGAAATTTAAAACTGACAGTGAACTCTTCAGTGCAGGTTCAATACATTGCTCATCTTTCTATCTACAGATTTTCTATGCTAATATGACCAAAGTTAGACCAAGTTCAGGTGACCCATCTGGGACTTTCTAAAAGGTACAAAACAAACTAACCACTGTCGATCATTGCCTAGTTGTCAAAACTACCTTTTGTTTGCCTTGGGTCTATGTTCTGTTGCAATTCAGAAAACTTTACCTACAACGCCTCTTATATGCCATTAGATCATACCCTCTTCGAATAGAAAACACGTGAAAGAGGAGTTTGATAGGACCTTTACAAAGTAGCTTAGTGGTAAAAGACTTGCAAAGGGTTGGGACTTTAAGGATCAGGGTCCCTTCTGCTTGGCATAACAGTGTCTGAGTGTGTTTCCTCATCAGACTAAAAGCAGGGAAGCACAAATACACAGACAGAAATGCAAGAACCCTGTGACTGACTTACTCGTTTGTCTGGTAAGGTGAATAAGGAAAGACTGTGGTTTCTGATCTCTGGGAAAACCATGTGTGTGTTTTCCTCTTAAGAGCCAATAAATAAATGAGCTCTGGGAGCAAGCAACAAAACTCAAGACAGTTTTCCCACAGAGTGTCAAAAATCAGAATTTCTTTTATTCTCTTTGGTGCCATGAGTTTTGCCTTCTGTTTGCACTAGCTTAGTCTTGCAGTGAGTTAGTTGCCTTACTTCATGCTACTTTGTTGCTGTAAACTGGAGCAGTGGGGTGAAGTCCCTGGAGGACGTTGAGGGTCAACAATGTGCTTTCTCATTTCAGGACTCGTCATAATCACAAAAATATTGAAGTAAATAAATTGTTCACTTCCTTAAAAGCCTCTCTAGTATATACAAAAAAGGTATCAAATTCTGAGTCCTAAACTTGTGCTCTTCAGTGCCAATTACCCTGTCTCCTCAGCATTGCTGACTATTGCTGCTTTAAAGATCATACAACAGCTGTTTGTGCTGCATATGCTGGTGACTCACTGGAAATACCTTATTAAACACCTGTCCAGAATTTTCAATTGTTTGCAAGACCCGCTGTGAATACTATGGTTTGTTTAGAGAAATCTGGTTTATGCTGCCAGACAAGCATGGCTAGACACAAACTTTTTAACTGTTTTTTAATATAGTTTACTTGTCAGTCTCAGTGATGACTGAATACAGTGAATGGTATTTGCCAAAGGAGAAAACAAGGAATAAATATCCAGGATGGCAAAACAGTTAATTTACAATTCCCATAATGGAGCATTTCAAGTGTTTCGGTGGTAACTAAAGAAATGTAGGTGAGGGAGAGGCAGTTGCATCAATAGTGCTGCTGTCTTTTATACAGTACAGACCTTACAGGAAAAAGTTCATTCAGACTTTGGAAGAAGCTGAAATCCTAGTTGCTTCTCTGTCTGACTGAATGCCTCGTTTGAGCCAAGATTTCCACCTCCTGAGAAAGCAGCCCAGATTTGCTTGACTCAGGGATGAAACGGTGACTATTCTTGAATTCTCAGTACTGATTTGACAGTTATCCATGACAGCTCCTTAATTATTAAGGATAATGGGCATGTTAGTGACAGAGTGAATAAAGCTACGTGTGAAATATGTAGAGAAATGGTGCACATATGCAATATGTAGAGAATGGTGCACATGAAATCAGTAACAACAATCCCTGGTGCATTGACTTTTAACATTCAAGTAATGAGTTCCTTTATGGACTCAAAGGCATAAAACAAGGAGGGTACTCTTGAAAGGGCAAAATGCTACCAGGCCTCTTGCCTGATATATGTATGCATTTTTATTTCCTCTTAATAATGCTGCAGGACACCTCCATGCCTAACAGAATAACAACACCCAGACTAATCAACCAAACATCCTGATGAGGTAGGATATTCCTTTATAATTCCTCCTCCATGAGAAAAGTTGACACTAGTCATTTCTCCTGTTCTGTCTTTCAGTTCATCTTATTTGTATCCTTTATTCATTCCTAAATGAATAGTATTGTAACAACTGGAATTAGAATGCTGCCTAACATAGCTGTCTGTAAGGGAAGAAAAGAAGGGAAAAACTTCTATTTGTTTGGAACTATGTAGTAAGTTTTACTAATTCTACGCTCTAATAATACTGATTGTTTTTATGGAATGGGTGAAGCTTTTGGCTTAAACCACCAGCAATCAAGATGAAATAGTAAGCATTCATAAAGTAGGTAAATCTGTTTTTATCGTAAATTCTGCCTCTAGCCACATAAGAGCAACTGTACTAGCGTAAAAAAATCAAAATGTTCCCAGAATTGCTGCACTCTCTGCTATTTGTACATTGAGTAGTAAGCGTACCAATTTCAAACTGTTTAAGTTTCTTTTATAGTTCTAAGTAAATTAAATAGTTGGTATGAGCAGTCAGAGGTCAGAGCCGTTACTGAATTACCTTCTGTCATACTGTTAGTGATCCCTCTCAAGTACTGTGACTGTTTTCTACAGTACACTGTGAAATACATAGAAAGTCTTCCCTTCACCAGTGTGTACCATTGAGCCTTATTAGCATTCCTTTTGCAACATGGCTCTGGGTCACCCCACCAGCAGCCACTTGGTTCAGTGCTTTCTGCTCTTTCCTCACAGACAAGCACATCCACTGTCATTTCTGCAACAGAGAACTAATTAGGCAGCAATGATATTCTCCCTCATTGTCATAAAGTGAGAAATGTTGAGGACTTTGTGTAGACTTCTGTTAGAAAGACAGAACTTAAAGCTTGTGGGTGTCTGGCTGTTGACTGTCACTTTGAGATGCTATTTCAGATTGCCCCAATGTTTCCAAACTTGATTTTCCATACATAGTTTTGAAGATACATATTATTTGCATAACAATGCCTGCAGACAATAGAGAAATTGTTACCACAAATCTAAAATTGATTTTCTGCACCATTTTCCTGATTGATAATTTTGAGGAAAATGACTGAAACTTAAAACACTTATTCAGTCTTTTTCTGGATTTAACAAAATAATGGAAAAAAAATTCAACAGGACAATTTGTATGTGCTTTCTTATAAGAAGGAATTTTTAACTTCCTTTACTGAGTAGTTTTCATGAGGCTATTCACAGCTATTTTTAACAGTACAAAGTACTTTTCTTGTGTTTAGGAAAGAGCTAAAGTAGAGCATTTTCAAACAAATATAGCACATTTGGGACATTTGTTAAAAATACCTGACAGATTTTTCTAGAAGTGAGACTTTATTTCCTGACGTTTTATGTATGGAGAAAACAGAGAGTAAGAGACTGACAGTCTGGTATTTTTATGAGAGTTGATTCTGAGCTAAGAGGGACGTATCTGCTAACACATGCATTGAAATATGTGTGATTTTGTTTGCCTTTTAAATTCTGAGAATTCAGTGGGTCCAAGAGCAGCACCACTGAAAAACAGGTCTAGACCATCCAGTTTCTCTCCTAGCCTCCTGCTCATGTTTTCACTTTAGATTTCAGTTTCATATTTCCTATTAGCCAGCAGACTGTTGCATGGCCCAGGAACCCACAAGCTCTTTTCAAGGGCAGTACAAGAAAAGGTTTTCCTCTTGTTGTGTGTAAAACTGGTGATCATCAAAAGACTAGGACTTATTCAGATAAAACTTGTCTAAAGATATTCTTCAGGTACCCAACATAAGCAAGATAGATATATTTTTAAGTGATTCAGCTTCTTTTCACTCCTCCTAATTTAGTGATGTGAACAGGAAAAAGAATCTTTGATTCTTCAGAATAAAATGAAAGAAGCAGCAGTGAAAGTTTACACAATCTGTCTCTGCAGACAAGAGAAAGAAACCACTGTGAGGATAACAAGCAGATGAACAATCCTGGAACACCGGTAAGATGTCTGTTTACCTAAAGGTATATCAGAAAGAAAGTGAATGAATAAAAAAAAAAAAAAAAAGTCTTTAAAACTTTGTTTTACTGTGATGCCTGTATCACTGTACAAAGCCATTCACTTTCATCTGTCCAAACACTCCCACTTAAATTTATCCATTTGCATCTCTCATAATTAAATGGTGAGTGCACAGGAGTAAGATCTGTCTTCCTGCTTTCTCTTTGAACAGTACCTTGCACAAATTGCTCCCATGTCTCTGGCTGAGAACAGTAGATGACGCAGAAATAAAAATAATATCTGGTTCCAAAGGCTTTGATAAAGAAATACCAAGTTTCACCTAAATAAGAAGATTATAGATAAGCCTGGCTTCAAAAACAGGTAAGAAGGAGACAGACACATAAAAAATGGCAAGGAGGAGAAATTATTAATGCTAATAAATGCAAAGATATAATGACTACTTCAGAATGTCTGAAAAATAAATTGCTGGGATCCAAGAAAGTACATTTCATGTCCAGTCACTCTAGATGATGCATCTCTCTGCTAGAGATGGTGGACTGACCCACTGTGGCCATTCTGCTCATCTTGGATAAATGACTAAAAGATACGGAATAAACAGAGATGTGGTAAGCAGTCAAGGAATGAAAAGAAGACTGGAAAGTCTGGAAAGCGCAGGGAAGGTGCAGTTTTGAGAAGTACAAGTAATGGTAGAAAGTGCAAGCCCAAGATAAAAAACACCTGTTAGAACTGGAAAACAACCAAGGAAGGAGGAAGGAGGAAAGGGATTGGGGAATAGTAAGTCAGGTCTTACCTGTTTTCATCCAGCTTGGTACAGAAAAGTCAGCTAGACCTTGTATGAAGACAGAAGAGAACCATAATGGAGAACCAGAGTTCTTCCTGGGATTGGGAGACCAGAATTAGGTCTGGTGGGAGAAAGGAGGTCAGAGGAGTTTTGAGGTCATGTGCAATGTGTGGATGTTGACGGTAAGTATAACAAGTATATGGGGAGTATAAGGAGTTGCATTCTGTACATTCTGGTCAAACTCTTTGCAAGCAAGGCTTGAAGGAAGGAAGAGGAGAATTGTGGTTACTAGAAAAGAAATAAAAATGCGTTTAGCTCTTGAATCAAATTAAGCAGTCAGTAGTGACTTCAGTAGATTTTTTCTCCTCACAGGTATTGATTGGTGTCTATTTCTTTGACATAAAATTATACTGATAATTCACTTTTGTTTAATTATGAAAGCAAATTCTTCTAGCCTCCCCTAGTTAGAGAGATTCTTCATTATGCTATAGACTGTTTGCTTATGCCAGTAACCAACTAAAACACAGGCCTGAATGAGGGAAAATCACTGCAGCAATCCCAAAGTAAGCAAGGAGTGATTCTTGTCCTGTGCAGAGGGGAACTGGCAAGCACAGGACTAGATAAATTGCAGTCCTCAATTTCTGACAACGAAATTAGCCAAGAGATCCATACAGTCTTAGAGCTTCAAACTGTCTGATTAGAATATTTCAACTGAATAAGAAACAAATTTAATGAAATGTTATTTCTACATATATATATCCTTTTAATTTCTAATGGAAAAACAAGAAACTTGTTTTGCAAAGGCTCACATGCTGAATTTCAGGCATGCTTGTACTATTGACTTTGATGACTCTTGCCACATATGCAGTACTTGAAAGATTGGAATCTGTAGTCAGATTCTAGAACATATGAAGCATATTAAAAGAGTCCTGACTCTATCACATATATGGCAGAAATTCAGTCTCGATGTCCTAGACTTTAAAATAAACAGTCTGTACAGGAAGCTTTTATTATTCTGCAAACCATGGGGTAATTTCCTGGAGGGAACAGCACTGTGACCTCTGTGTGTGATTGATAGCAAGGAGCAAGGCAAAATATTGCCTGTGTTCAGACAAAAGCAGAGCATTAGATGGAAGATCCTCCAGCCCTGTTTTATCCAAGACTTTCAGGCTGTCTCAAAGAAATAAACCAAAAAAGAATTAAATATCAGAGACCAAATTCTTTAGGAGTTGTGATGTTGCAATGTACCAAAGTAACGCAGGATCTCCAAGGTGTTCTCTGAGAATACATCTCTCTCCCTCTTTCTCTCTGTATAGGGACTTTATCACCTAACTTTAGATACTTGCAGCAACACCCTCCTTAAATACCCTTGAACAGCTGTATGATCAAAACCTATTGTTATAAAACTTGGCTGTAAATATAGGGGGTCTATTTAGTGATTCCTTGATCTGGAGCAGTGAGTTAGAAGATCCCAAATCCTCTCTTAACTTAAGCCAGCAGGAATGTAATTTTAGTGGATTCATGGTACATCTACGTTCTATTTAGGAACTTATTCCAGTTTATTATCAATATGACTGGTTTAGGTTTTGGGTGGTGTCTGGTGCATTTGGACCTCAGAGGATATAAGCGCACATTACTCCTTGCTATGGCTTGCTGTTACCCTGGATAGACTATGTGAGCTGTGCCTTCTGGACCTGGGTCAACAAATACACAACTCACCATGCACTCCCTCGGCAATAAGCAACCATACAGGGCTATCAACATGCAAACGCTTTTGAAGTTCATCTTTGGGGGATGTGCTGCAGCTCAAGTGCAGTGCAAGCATGGCCCACAGCTTACTGAGGCCAGGATGTGTGCTACACAGAACCCCTGTGATTACAGCGTGTCTAACAATGATTACAGAAAAATACAAAGACTTAATAAAAAGATTTAACTCTGGATTTGTATTTTGGAAACACATATTTGTTTATCTTATGGGGCATTGGCATCTGCTTTCTGTGAAGTTACTCTGTTTTATGACATTTTATCCCCGAGTGTAAATCCAATGTGCTGATGCTCTTTTTCCAGGACAGGAATATGTCCTTCTGGTGTGGTTTAACCTACTTTGAATGAACAAAGTGCTCTTATTTTGGAATTAGCAGCCCTCCTTGCAGTTATTAAAGAATAGCAATCTTCTTCTAAATTCAGTCTCTAATTGTAGATGACTTTCAAATGTAGACAGACTGTTTAGATATTTCACAGAGGAAGAAGATACCTATTCTGCTGACTGGTGCCCTACCTGTCATGCCAGTTTCTACCTGCACTCAAATATATGCAGCATGACAATCTCTGTGTACATTGCAAATGCCTCTCTGGAACAAAATAACGTTTCTGCCATTGCAGGGAATGGTGTGACAACACTATCTCAATTCAGCATTGATGTGCACAAAAAACCACCCAACAAACCACCACCACCACCAAATAAAAAACCCAAACCCAAAAACAAAACCCCCAAAAAACCAAAAAAACAAAAGAACAAACCAACCAAACAAAAATCAAACTAGCAACATAGAAATGCAAGAAATATCCGAGAAGCATTTTCACCGGAAATGTAGGATCATACTTCAGGAATTTCACTGCGATCATGCCCTAACTATTGAAATTCTGTGGATGCGGCTCAAATATTCTAAGACCTTCCTTTCTCCCAGTGTATGCAGCTCTGTAGGCTCAAATATGAGGTAAATTTATACATCTGGTATGTGATTAGGATTAGGAGAGGTTTCCTGGCATATGGCAGCACCTCTGAGTGCAGAAACTCCTGGAGGCTGCAGGCTCCAGCTGAAGCACAGTTCTGTGTTTTCTTCTACTCCTGACTCAGAATCATCTGCTTGGCAAATCCCAGGCCAGGTCAGTGAAGTTAATTTGGTGCTAGAATATCAGAGCAGCAAGGAAACTGCTGTGCTCTACTGCTTAAGAGACTAGAGATGAATGGCAGGACCTGACTGTGAGTCTTGTGCTTGGCATGTGACACGTGAGGGAGTGACGCAGGTGACAGTAGGGACACCCACAGACAATGGACACTGTGGAAATATCAATATCTGGTTTTGGGATGTAAGACAATTTATTATTATTGATGATTTTGAGTGCTTATCATGAATCTTTTTGGTTACTGTGGTAGTAGTTTCCAATGCCGCCTCTTAAATTGGGTCCCCCAAACTATCTTACCCTCAGCACACCAAGATATTCCCAAAAAACATTTCCTTTAACTTATTTAATTATCAGTTTATTTCTAAAGTATTAGCTCACTGTGATTGGAAAAAATGATCAGAGACCTGATAGGGTAAAAATGTCTCATTGTGTATCTGTACACCAGCTAATTTATATCAATGCACTTCCTGTGATGAAAAGCAAGTTAAAACCCATAAATAATTAGTAGGAGATTTGAGTTAAGTGAATTCAAAAGCAGTTCAAGTCTACCAGCTGAAAAGAAGTCTCAGCAGCAACTCTTCTCAACAAAAGACTGAAAGATTCTTGAAGTGCACACTTCAACGAGTTGATTATACTTATTTTATAAGAATATAGCAGTTATCAGATAATGAGGTTCTTTGCTCTCAATAGTTTGTTTTTACAAAATTTGAGTCTTCAATTTTGAAAAAACATAAATTATTTTAGTATTTTTTGTTAGTTAATTCTGTAACTTGCATTTATTACCTTGCTAATAGTTTGTGGTTTTTAAAAGAAACATAATGTGCTGCTGTGTCAGTGCCTTGTTACGCTATTCTGTGCAAGGTCTGGACATGTGATGAATGAAGGTTATACTGTAAAAAGAGGATTTCCAGAGAGCTCATCTACTCAAATCCTTGTGATTCAGATTAATGACAAAATTTAAAATCAGTTATCCCACAGATTTTAATGTACAGTACATATGCAGGTGAAATTTAAAATACTCCTTTCATATGAATTGCAAGTATGAATATTTCTTTACATCTCCACATAATTTAAGATGAAGCTAGCTGAATTTCAAAGGTAATTGGCTTTGAATACTGTCAGTCTCATGGGAGAAAGTTCTAAGTAACTGCTGTTTCCATTTGCTTAGGAAACTTGTATAAATATCTTCCATAAAAGACAAGCTGGATTTGATTCAAAGTAGAGGAAGAGGACTGATTTTGTTCTTGGGACGGTGGCCCTTAAATATTCACATCTGTGTAATAAGTCTTCCCTGACATCAGGCTGCAGAATCGCCTTCATAATTCAAGCTTGTGGAGAAGATATGAAAGATGCCACACCAAAATTATATCCTTTTACCAACAGAGCACTATAGATTAAGAAATACAGCCCTCGGTCCCTCAGTCGCTCTCTGCCTACCTCAGTTCCTTGATTGTCATTCCTGAGAACAAACAGAAGAGTTTATTTTATTGTTACCACTTTGCAGAGAGTAGCATTGAATAATTTAATGAATACAGCAGGTATTTTTGGGTTGTCACCAGGATCATTTCACAATGTAAGACTTTTCAGAGCTTGGTCAAATGCACTTCTGGGACAATATTAGCCTTTCATATAGCTCTTGTCTCCCGCCTATTTGCCAAACCTTGGAGGAATTTACTTTGAGGATCAAGGACTAGTATTTTCAGAACTTTCTTTTTTTTTGGTTTTTTTTTTTTGGTTGGT
>JAAGNO010026092.1:8559-23609 GCA_033439905.1 Ceryle rudis
CCCAAAAAAAAAAAAAAAAAAAGAGAGAAAAATCATCAAAAGTAAAGAGAAGAAGAATTTACAGGTAATCTCCTTGTCAAAAGTTCCTGTCTGTAAATATAATCAAGATAAGACTGACATTGCAAATAGCTCCTTTTCTCTCCTGAATGAATTATTCAATTCACCACTGATCCTAACTGCTTTATTATTTTTTTTTTCTACTTTTTTAGTTCTGTAGAGAAGTGCTGCCAATAAATGAAATGAATTCAGGCAATTGCAGGATTCAACAAATCCCTCTCACAGCCCCCAGCAGCTCAGCCCGACCGCTGGGGATCCTCGCTTGCCTCTTTCCCTACTCTGCTCTCCAAGCTGCTGTGAACCACCTCTGGGTCAAAGCACACTGCACCGATCCAGGGTTTCTTCTTCCCCAGGAGCAATCTCTCATGGAAGGAGCATCAGGGCTGGTGGCCAGATATCCCTTCCCTGGGATGGGAACTGTGTTTTGGGAGAGGTTTATGCAGGCTGCAGAAAGCCCTCAGGGTTAGGAGAGCTTCCTGCATCTGCCTTCCCATCCTCAAAGGATGGAGGAAATCCCATCCAACATCCAGGGAATGGTGATAACTCCACTGAGCTGCAGACTGGTGGTTTAGGGAATTAGAGCTAAACACAGGCAGATTCTCCTTGGTCACATCCCTTAATTGCTCATCCTTGTAGAGCCAACAGTCTTTGATAAAGAGGAGAGGATTCACAGCTCTGCACACCTGGGGAGAATTTTTGAAGGCAGACCAAAATCCTTGTAACACATCAATAAAGAGCCATGCTGCACACAGCATTAGAAAGTGGAGAAATAATATTACTACAGGAAAACAAAACAAAACACCAAAAAAACCCACACTGCAGCAGCACTGAAAGCTAATAAAAATATTACACAAGAAACAGAACTGTTTTGAAGGAGGCAAATAATATCCACAATGATGATTCAATTACATAAAAGATTAGTGCTGGTCTGTCTGCGGAGCCAGAAGTTTCTCGGTAAGGTTCTGAACCGAGGAATGGGTGATAACTTCATAAATCTGAAGGTAATGGGGGTGAGGGGCCCAGAACAGGGAAGGGGGAAAACAAAACCAGAAGCTAGACAAATAAAATCTCATTCTAATAACAAAAGAAATCATGGCGGATTTTTATTTTTTTCCCTGGGAGCAGATTTCAGCCAGTGTAACATTTCTTTAGGTTATTGATTAGCAATTAGAGTGGTGTTTTTGCTGCTTCTCTGCTGTGTCCCTGTTATTCCCTCTGGAATTTCAGTTGCACAAGACCTATTTCCACCCTGTGGCAGGGTTGGGAAAGCATCGCTGCCTGACCCCACAGCCCTACATCCAAGACTTCACTCTTGCCAAAAGCCTTGGGGAGGAGCAGGGAAAGCAGCTTTTGAAAAAAGAAAAATACTCTTGAAAGGATAAGAAATAATCTTAATTCAATCCATCAGGAAGCTTCCTTCCTTGGCTTCTGAGAAGGACAGATACTCTTTAGCTGCTCCCTAAATGAGACCGCAGGCGGTGGCTCCATGAAGGTGCTGGGCATAGGAAGGGGGAGATGCAGAGACCACTCAGCCCTGTGGGCACACACAATTCAATGTGCTGGTGCCTCTGTTTGCTGTCACGTTGGGTGGCCCCATGAAATTCCACCATGACATCCGACAGCTGTCACACGAGCAGCTGAAAGGCATGTGGGGAAGGCTCTGCAGAAAGGAGTGATGGAGATTTGCATTAAAAACCGTAAAACCCCAAGCACATCCTTGCTAAGAATCAATGGAGAAAAACTGCCGGAGTCTTAGAGAAAGGAGAAGCCAGACACCTTCTTTAACAGCCAGTTCCAAACCTTATTATCTGGTTCCTTGTAAAAAGGGGAAGTTAAAAGGAAAAGAAATAAACTGATTTCTCTTCAGATAATTTGCAAGGCCTCCGAGTGCACTGCAATGTATGCCTTTATCCAACAGGCAATGTAATGAATTTCATAGACTGCTTTTGTATTGTTGTTTGCTGAGCAACATCCTCCGTGGAAATTGCGTCCGGCTTAATGCTCTCTTTAGCACGCAGCATAATTTCCCCCTGCAATTTGGTGCCTGGAAAGGTTACCAAAAAAGAAAGGAAGGGAGAGAATAGCAACTTCCACACCATGAAGACGATTTAGGGGGTGGAACTCCTCTGCTGTGAAGCTGAGAGAGTTGAGGTTGTTCAGCCTGGAGAAGAGAAGGCTGCAGGGAGACCTTAGAGTGGCCTTCCAGTATCTGAAGGGGTCTACAAACAAAGCTAGGGAGGGACTTCTTACAAGGGCTTGTAGTGATAGGATGAGGGGTAATGGCTTTAAACTGTAAGAGGGGAGATTGAGATTAGATATTAGGAAGAAATTCTTCACTCTGAGGGTGGTGAAACACTGGAACAGGTTGCCCAGAGAAGTTGTGGATGCCCTATCCCTGGAAGTGTTCAAAGCCAGGTTGGACAGAACTTTGAGCAACCTGCTCTAGTGGAAGTTGTCCCTGCCCACAGCAGGAGGGGTGGAACTAGATGCTCTTTAACATTTCTTCCAACCCAACTACTCTATTGCTCTATGAACTTTGTTGGCTGGGGAACAAGGGAGGAGAGAGAAACCCAGCAGCATTTTAAACACAATTTATTCCAGGCCATGACATGCAGTTGGAGAAGGACACAGGCCAGTCCCATTTCACACAGTGAAGGGGCTTCCCCAGCACAGATGAAGCCATGGATAATGGAGATCAAGCTATCTCAGCTCCCTCACGGATGGGTCAAATAAGCCCCTGTGTCCCAGGCAGCCTGTCCACCAGCAGCCGTGTGGGCTGGACTTCACCTCTCACCCTGCACCTACCTCCAGCCTACGGGATGCACAGCAGAGCAGCCCAGAGACCCAATTGAGGGGCTGAAATGCAGCCCCCAGAGAGCTGGGGAGCAGAAGGACAAAATGCAAAAATCAAAGGAGAAAGCCGCAGAGGGAGGAAACCCCAGAGTAAAGACTGGAGAAGGGGGTGGAGAGAGGCTGGCTGGCAGGAGGAGAGCGTGCTGCTGAGGGAAGATGGCAGAGGGGAGCATGGGAGGCACAGAGACGGCAGGCAGTGTTTATTAATTTTCTGCTTGACTGCATTTGGTGCCATAGCTCCGAGATCATGGAGCTGCTCCACACTCTATTAAATAATTCAATCTGCGAAGAATCCAAGTGTGTAAGTGAACACTCTTATGCATCTTAAAATTTAATTGCAGAGCTAAACAAGATTAAGTGCAAGGAAGACATAAAAGATATGAAAATAGACGCCGTGGCTTTTGTTTCTCTCGCTGCCCGAGCCCTGCACAGGAACCTTTCCCCATTTTTCACACTATGCTGCTAAAGAGCTTGAGCTTCTGTTCATCTGCTCCCCCCACTCCTATTTACAGCTGTGTTTGCAAGCAGCAGGCTCGCAAATGACTTAATATCTATCAGAGCAGCTCCATTCACACTGGGAGGCTCCTGCTCTGGCAGCCTTTCCATTATAAATCCTCATGTTCAAAGGTTTAGGGAATCAGCCACAAGCACTTGCTCCAGTAGCCCCTTTGCCCAGCTGGAGCCCACTGTGACTCCCTAACTGGGCTGGCGATTGCTTCCTCGCTCCCCTAAATGTTCTCCTCCTCCTTTTATCCCCCTGCAATGCTCCCTGTGCACACTGGGCACCCATAAACCAGCAGCTCTGGAGGGTAAAGCCCAACTCCCTGCAAGCCACCCAGTGCCCTCCTCCACAGACTGGCTCAAGGGAATGAAAGCATCTCCCATGCCATCACTGCACTGGGGCAGCCCATGCCCTGTTCTGCTGCCCAGCAATTCTGCGTTGGTGCAGTGACCTCTGAAACCTGAGGTGAGAGGCGAGGGTCTTAGCTTTCATTTGAGAAGAGGTGTTGAGCCTGTCTCTTGAAACGGGGGACTAAAGCAGAATCCACTGCTCACAGAGGCTCAAAACCTGAGACCCCAAAACCAAGTAGAAACACTTGTGAATTAATTCCCAAGCCAGCCTCATGTCTAAGAGCAGCCTTTGAGGTTCATCATCCAGATGTGAGCACTAGAGATTAGCTAAAAACATCTGCAAGTGCACAAAACACCTGCTCCTGCCCCAGAAGCAACATGCCAAGCTTGGGGCTTGCCCAGCAGTCCCGGCACCTGGACTAGCCATGCTCCCATCTGCTTCCAGTGCGGCTCCCGGGGGGCTGAATCCCAGAGGCATAGTTCAGTTCTCAGCCATCAGCCCACAAATCTCCCACGATGGGGTTTTTTTGGGGCGGGAACACAGGGATGGGCACCTCCTTGCTTGCAGTCTGAGCCTCCCAGCTCTGCTCCTCTGTTTGCTCATAACTGCAACAGCATCGCAGGAATGGCCAAGCTGAACATCCTCTGGGAGGGCAGAGAGGGAAGCAGGAATAAGGAAATACAGGACTATAATGGGACAATTACAGGGCAGTGGAGCACCCTTTGTGCTCCTGTGGTCGAACAGGAAGAGCCTTGTCCCTGCTCTCCAAGCGTGTTGCCCATCAGCCCCTGACACGGGCAAGCACCTCTAAGCACTTCTATGGAGAAGAGAATAAAACGCAGGTGGGGCTGGAAGAAACAGTGTCACAGCAGCAGAGGGAAGGAAAATTTCACTCCTTTTCAGACAGGGTATTTGAGACCCATCAAGGCCAAAAATCACACCCATAAGAGTTAAAGGAGAAAGTGCAGACTCTGCTGGATCTAAACTGTGGGATTCCCCCAGCCTTTCACTCAAGAGCTGCCCATTGCCCCTGGGCAGCAGCCAGAGCTCTTCCAGGGGAACGGAGCTGCTTTGGAGACCCAGGGAGACCCTTATCCCTTCACCAGACAACAAGAGACAAGCACAGATGTGAGTTTGGGGGCAGTTAGTATTTTTTTAACTTTACCACTCTTAATTATGTTGTCATCAATAAAGAGCTCTGTGCAAGGGGGAAAAGAAGCATGAGACGCTTTCCATATGGAAGTCAGGAGGAGAAGGCACAAGGCATTTACCTGTCACTCTGGGCTCCAACATCTCCTTTGATAGCATGACCCTGTTCCGATCTGCATTCCAAGACTTGTCCCACTGCCATCCCAGTGCACCCACACCTGGCTTCTCCCAATCCTGTTTATAACACCAGCAGCATCAACCCATGGAGTTACAGACACCTGTGGTGGGAATCATCATGTGTCATTTATTTTACACTGGCACACACACAGGGGCTGTGCGCAATGTCAATTAAAAAAAAAAAAAAAAAAAAAAAAGAAAGTCACACCAATTTGGCACATTTTCGTATCTTTGCTGAGGGATCCGTCAAAACACTGCCTCTTTGCCAGAAAAGTGAGCTCAAGCATCTCCTGCAAGCCCACCGTCACCTAAACACTGCGTCACTGGAATTTCATCTTTGCTAATACACACGAGCTCACAGATGTATTAATACAATTTCTCACGAAGGGCAAGAAGTGAAGCCCAAGGCTGCTTTGTCTTCATTTGTTTTACTGCTGAGCTTTTCATTGCTGACGGCTGCTGTTACATGGGCTGTTGGGGATGCAGGCTGACAAAAAACTACCCAAACTTTTCACGGCTTGAAACCTCATCCTGCTCCCCAAAAGAGGTGAGGGGGGTTGACGCATCAGGAGACAAGCAGCAAGGATAGCAAATAAATAAGCTGCACCAGCCCATTGCAGAGGCAGGCGTGTTAGCAGCTGGTTAGACATGTACTCTCCCTCACAAAAACAACCAACCAAACAACACAACAGAGGTTGTACTCAGCACTGGGGAGACCACACCTTGAATCCTGGAATCAGTTTTGGGCCCCTCACCCCAAGAAGGGCTTTGAGGGGCTGGAGCGTGTCCAGAGAAGGACAATGGAGATGGGGAAGGGTCTAGAGCACAAGTTTGGTGAGGAGTGGCTGAGGGACCTGGGCTTGTTCAGCCTGGAGAAAAGAAGGCTCAAGGGAGACCTTCTGGCTCTCGACAACTCCCTGACAGGAGGCTGGAGCCAGGGAGGGTTGGGCTCTTCTCCCAAGAAAGAAGTGACAGGACAAGAGGAAAGGGCCTCAAGTTGCACCAGGGGAGGTTTAGGTTGGAGCTGAGGAATAATTTCTTCCCCTCCAGAGTTGTCCAGGCCTGGCCCAGGCTGCCCCAGGGCAGTGGTGGAGTCCCCGTGATCCCTGGAGGGGTTTCTAAGCCATGGAGCTGTGGTGCTGAGGGACATGGGTCAGTGGTGCCCTGGCAGTGCTGGGTGATGAACCTCGAGGTCTCTTCCAACCAAAACAGTTCTATTTAAGCACCTCTGTCGGATGAGGTGAGAGGATTGTGGGCTAAATCCTGCCTCCCTCCTCACCCATGGTTAACTTTCACACCCCAGGTTGAGCCAGACACCCTCAGGGGTTCAGAGGAGGTTTAGGATGTGTAGCTGCTGAGCTGGGCACTGGTATCCCGTAACATGAGCTGTACAAGGGATACACATGCCACTGACAACATGTTTGCTAGCCAAAGAGCTGCAGGGTCTCTATCTGGGAGGTAATGGCCTTGAAGATGTGACCTAGCTGTTCCCTAAACCCTGCTGAGCTTGGGGATCCTGGTGCTGTTTCACCACCACTCGCTTATATAAAGGATGGGAGAGGCACGGAGGGGAGGGAGGTTGAGTAACAGTGGATATAATTCAGCTTGATTTCTTCCCAGACTCTTCATTTGCTGAACATGTCACCAGCCGTGTGGTATATGGGGTGTTTCGTATCAATTTTCTGCGATGCCAGCCCATAAATAAAGAAAATAAATGTGGCGCCTGTTAATCAGCTGCTGCTCACCCAAATGAGTTCCCTATACATTTTCCTGTTCTATAATTACTTGTCACCTATTGCTAGTTTGTAACTTTTCGGTCCATGATTCTGTTCGGTGGCTTTTCGCCCTTCTTTTGACAGGATTAATCTGCTAGTTGTGTCATTGTTTTTCTCATTTTTGTTTCCCCCTTTTTTATTTTTTCCTTCTTCTCTTTTTTTTTTCCCAGGCACAGGGAGTTAAAACCCTATGGTGGTAGTGGTGATTTGGTATGGGTTAGGAGCTGAGGGAAAACAATCTCCAATAATCAGAGCTGTTATTTTTAATGTCCAGAACAAATATTCAGTGATACCTGATGCTGGCGCTGCGTAGTTTGTGCCGGCAGAGACTTTTTGCAAAGGTGTGTTAATTTAAGCCCAGTGTTGTTGCTGGGAGGTGGTTGTAGTGGTGCTATGAAAGCAAGAGCAGGTGCTGAGTCCTCCCCTTTTTCTGTCTTGTTTTCTTCCCAGTGCTCTGGAGATTTTGTGTCTTTCAGCACTCAGCTCCTTGCCCTGGTCTGCATTTGCCCTACACTGCCTCTCCTCTGCAGTTTGGGTTGCTCGTCCTGCTTTGCAGGTGGGGAAGTGAGATGAGAAGCTTTGCTCATGGTCATCTTCTGTATCAGTCTTTCAGACTGGAATCCTGACTCCCCCTCTAGCAAACTGAAGCCAGAGGTGGAGGAAATCCCCCCATGAGGGATCGCTTCTAATGAGGACCGCTTTAAAATAGATGTCTAATGCACAAAACCCAGCTGTGAAAGCATAGTGTAGTTTTTCAGCCAGGCCCTTCAAGCCAGAAAACAGAACTAACTTCATCTCCCTTCCCCTTGCACCAAAAATAATTGTAATTTACACACTGAAGGGACAGATTCGCTGGAACAACTTGTGGCAGGAAGATATTAACTGCAGCTGTCACATGCCTCCACCCCAGGGATGGGTGTATGAGGGCAGAGTTCTCCGAGATGGACTTTTGGGGAAAATGGAGGGAAAAGGAGCACAGGTTCATGGTCAGTGTGTCCCTCGTGTCTCCCCAGGCTGCCTGGCAGAGTTGCTGGGCGCACGCGGGGATGCCTTGTGCTTGATACCCATTGAAACCTTGCCGTACTTTCATTTTCCTGGCAGCCTCTGCCTTGAAAGCAGAATAAAAGACTAAATTTCTAATGCAGTAAAGGATAAAACACAATTGGGAAGTCAGTCTGCTCTTCAGGAGGAATAATAGGTCTATTAGGTGAATGCATTTTCTGTGCACCCAGCCAAAACGTTTCATTAAAACAACGGGGCTCCTCCTTCCCCTGCTAATAAATTAACCTCTGCAGAGGGGATGGATCGGCTGAAAGGATTCATTTTCCGAAGCGAAACGTGAGTTTGCATCTCTCACAGGGAGCGCTGCCTGGTCCTCCCCTTTAGGGAAGATCTTGGGTCCCAGCTGGGCCCCCAGCATGGGATACTGGTCACTGGGATGGAAGCTGATCTGAGACTGCAGTAATTCACTCAGTGGGCTTCCTTCTTTGTTTTACCTCCTTCCCCTCAGCTCAAGGTCTGTCCTTGGTACTCAACTGTCTGAAACTGCTTATCTTTGCCCTGAGTCTGCTCAGGGACTAAAGGCAGCCCTGAGGCAGGAGCCTGAGGGATCACAGAGCCCACCTGAGCCTCCAGCCTGTCCTCTCCAGCCATCCAGCAGTGAGCCAGGACAGCATCCTTCCTCTGGCGATTTATAATTTTGCACAGTTTGAGGATGACAGATGTGGATTTGAGGCCTCTAGTGGGATTTGGAAAGACAGAGTCCAAACATCCGTCTGGCTGTGAGCTAACCACTGTCACCCAGCCCTCGAAATGCCTCTGGGCCTTGGCACCTCTGAAAACAAGGCATTTTTCTGAAAGGCATGTGGGATGGAAAATTGTTGTTTTGTGTTCACAGAAGCTGGAAATCAGATGCTCTGAGCTGTAGACTGGCCTCACCGCTCAGGGCAGCACTGGCAGAGGGAGAAGTGATTGCAAAAACATCTTCTGAAAGGATTCAGTAACTTTCTGTGCTAGAGCAGCCACTGCTGGAGGGGTTTTGGTCACTGAGCTTGATCTGGCAGTTCCTTTTCCTCCCTGCACAGCCGATCCCAGAGCCACCAGCAGATCAGTGAATCCAAAGTGCACAAACAAACTGAACATCCTGCAGGAATTTCCATCAGGGCTGTGTGAACATTGCCAAGGTCCCTGCAGATCTGGGGACAGCAGCCAGCCAACTGACTTTTGGGGGGGACTGGGACAGAGTGGTTACAGTGAGCAAACTCAGTCCAAATGCTGAAAAGATCTTATTGCAGGTCTAGTGCAGCCTTACATTCCTCCACAAATAATTTATCAGGATGAATAGTTGTATATTAGGGCCAAATAGTGGATGCAAATGAATTAATTAATAATACACACTTCAAAAGTAATTTGCAATTTAAAGTGCTGTATAAAAGCCTGGTATTAGCAATACTTATTTTTATTTATTAATTGCTGGCACTTCAAATCTCTATGGTGAATAATTTCCTATCTTTTTAATTTTTAATTTATTTCTGTGGCTTTGGGGAGAGGAAATGCAGTGACCTTGTATGGAAGGGGATGGACTGTGAGTCCATGGTGCTGGTGCACCCTTGGCTGGGCTGTGGCTTGCCTGTTTGACCTTCGTTGCTGGACACTTGGGGATTCAGGTCTGTGATCTCAGGAATAGTTTTTGTTCACTATTTTTAGCTTGTACCTGTCACCTGGGACTGCCTTGCTGCTATTTGAGCTGTGCATTTGGCTGATGTTTGGTGAAACTCCTTCCAAAATAGGCAGGCAGTGCTTCAGCAAAACAAAAATGAACCCTGGGTGGGATTCACAGTCTTGGAAAGCCCCTCAGCAATTGCCTTTCCCCTTTGCAAGGTGTTCTGAGAGCTTGTACCTCTCCTGGCATCCCCCTTGGCATGAGCATCCCACCAAGCAGGACCCTGGGCAGGCTGCTGGGAAGCATGTGGTAGTTTTGCCCTCTTTCTGATATTGAAGTGGTTTGTATAACATGAGAGTCCTGACACTTCACTGCCTGTTTCTCAAAAGCTGGCAGAATCTGGTGGGCGCTGAGATCTGCAGCATATGTTACGAGTCGCTCTGAGTGCACCCAGCAAAAGGAGTCTTGGTGAAATGGGTCAGGGAGCAGGGGAAGCTGTGCTGGCACTGCCAGAGCTGCCATCCTGCTATCAGCCGCCTCCGGGGAGTAATGCAGTAACGCAGCCAGGTGGGAAGCATGAGGAGAGCTGCTTTGCAGGTTTGTCAGTGGGTCTATGCAGTGCCATGCATCGCTTTGGCTGACAGGGGTTTTCCAAGTCCCTGGGTTAAGAAGCCACCTTGGCGATGGGTGCCGGTTACAGCTGCTGAGCAGGCAGGGTTTCTGCGAGCTGGTGCTTCTGGGTGTTAGTGTCCCCCTGCTTGGCAAGGGTGGCACCAGCAAGCAGTTGAGGGCACAGTTGAGGACTGTTCCTCTGGGCATCCCACACTACAGATAGAATCATAGAATTGTTCTGGTTGGAAGAGGTCTTTAAGAACATTGAGTCCAACCATTAACCCAGCACTGCCAGGGCACCACTGACCCATGTCCCTCAGCACCACAGCTCCAGGGCTTGGAAACCCCTCCAGGGATCATGGGGACTCCACCCCTGCCCTGGGGCAGCCTAGGCCAGGCCTGGACAACTCTGGAGGGGAAGAAATTGTTCCTCAGCTCCAACCTAAACCTCCTCTGGTGCAACTTGAGGCCATTTCCCCTCATCCTATCAAAGGCTGCAGACTGACTTGATCTGCAAGTAGAGTGCAACCAAGATCCAAAAATGCCCAGTCCAGACACTCTCTGTATGTCATGAAGTCCCATGGTCTCTGCAGCATCACTGTCTGCCGGAGTTGTAGCTGCCGTGGTGCAGAGGATCAGTGCCGGCTCAGCGAGGGAGCGTGGTGAGACAGGGGACTGCCGGTGGGTCAGTGCTGAGCATGGCGGTGGCAGCAATGCAGTTGCTGGCCCATCTGGCAAAGTATCTGCTGCCGGGAGCTGGGGCTTTGCACGCAGACACGCAGGCAACTGGAAACAGAATCTGGGGAGAGAGGAGGAACCCAGCCAGGGAACAGGGCAGAGGTGTGCAGGCCTAATCCTGACATGTGTTGTGCTGGTCTGGCACTGCTGACATGCTGGCCAAGCTGGTGGCTGTGGAGGTGAGCGGAGGTGTGTGAACCCCAGGACAAGCAATGGCAAAACCATTTGGGCTTCTGGCAGATTGTAGGTTACCTGATTGCTTCTTAGTTTCTTTTAGGATTTCTTGGTTTCTCTTTGGACCTTGCTTCAGAATGAGGAGGGTGTGATGCTCTGGGCAGGGTGATGGTGGGACCAGAAAGAGTCTTGGCAAACATGAGGTTTGGAGCTGTGGCACCACTGTCCTCCCGGCACCACAGGCTGGGGAAGCTGGGTTGCCTGAGGAGCAGGTGGCAGGTTTAAAGAACCTGACCTGGGTCCATAAGTTAAATAGCTCTGGTCAGGGCTTAAGTGTTTTAACACTATTTCTGTGCTGGCAAGGAAAAAATGGCATGTCCTTGTGTTTGCAAAGCCTTGGCATGGCCACAGCTCTGCCTCATGTGCCCTTTGAGAGGTCAAAACGCATCCCTTGCAGGTACAGTTTCCACGCCAGTGGGGTGCAGAGCTGCAGGTATCTCAGCATGGGCTCTGAAGCATGAAGCCATGGGGAAACATGTTCCACCTGGTGCACAATAACATCACGAGGTTTCAGCAGCAGCAGCGGCCCCGGGTGCCCGGTGCCAGCCTGTTCATCCCTAACCCTCTGCAGCTCCTCTTCCCGAGCTGCTGCAGTGCTTCAGGGTGCTTGTGCTGTATCACGGCGTGATGAAGATGCTCATCTCATCTCTGCAGGGTGCAGGGAGAACATGGCAGGCGACAGGCCTGTCAAAGCACCTGGGATTAGAGCCCGTCACAGGCAGCACGCTGACATTTTTGCTTCAGAGGGCCACCTGCGTTCCTGCTCATGGCCCCAGGGAGATGACTCGCCCAGGAGCTGGGGCTGGCATGCCGCAGGCTGTCCCTGTTCCACAGCCTGGCTCCCTGCAGGACCCTTCCCTGATTTGAGTGCCTGTGTTTATCAGAAACTCAGCTTTATCAGTTCTGTCTCACTGGGCAATTTTTTCCTTTTCATCTGGTGCTGCCAGCAGGTCCATTAATCCTCCAGTAGCTGAAGCATGGCATTATTTTTCCAGATGGAGTTTGGTCTGGGTTGTGAGGTCTTGATGGAACCTGGAGGGATGGATCTGTCCGAGACCTTCTGGACTACCTCAGAAGGACATTGTAGAGAGGTAGGTGTTGGTCTCTTCTCACAAGTAACTAGTGACAGAGCAAGAGGGAATGGCCTCAAGCTGCACACGGGGAGGTCTAGACTGGACATTAGGAAAAAGATTTTCACTGAAAGTGTTGTCAGGCATTGGAACAAGCTGCGCAGGGAGGTGGTTGAGTCACCACCCCTGGACGTGATAAAAAGCCATATAGATGTGGTGCCTGGGGATATGGCTTAGTGGTGGACATGAAGTAGGGTTAATGGTTGGACTTGATGATCTTCAAGGTCTTTTCCAACCTAAATGATTCTATGTTTCCATGACTTGGAGCTCCAATAATCCAGAAACCATCCCCAGCCATTTGCCAGGCAGTGGGGAGGATCATTTCTCTCTACCACCATTCCAGCTGCTCTGGGAGGCCAGAGACCAGGAAAAGTCTCTTTTTTAAAGTAAGTTGGCTTTGCCCATCTCAACTTTCCAGTTACTGGAAGCTCAGTCAGATTTCTGCTGGGATTTGTCTTCTTCAGCCTGTCTTCTAGAAGCTGGGATCTCTTGGCTGGATCCTTCTTGCAATTCATCATCACAAGTGCCATTTAGCCTTCAAAGTCAAGTCCTGCTTTTAATCCATCTTTACAATTCAGGCATGTCACAAACCGCTCCCCAGACAGCAAAGTGTTATCCCTCGTAACAAGTGGGACTTGGGGTAAACAGGAGAACAAAGCAGCCCATTTCTCTTCATCATCACCCACAGATGGGAACAGCTCACTTTTGCAACAACTTTAATAAATCAATTCAATTTGGTGAGCCAAAAAAGAAAAAAAAAAAAGAGTAAAGAAGAGAGGGAGAGATTAAAAAGTAAAGGAGGAAATAACACGGGATGCTTCCAGCAATCATGGTGGATGGTAAATGTCTTGTTTATTACTTTTTTATTATTTCCAGAATCTGAAGTTTAAATAATTAAGCAGAATAAATGGTGGATGAATATTATTTTCAAGTTTTATTTATTGATTCTCAAAGGACAGATGCGCAGAGAGACCCAGGCACAGAGGAAGCAAATTTCTCCAGTGGTGTAAATCAGGTTAGGATCATTGATGTGAATGCCATTTAAAGGAGATTTACACCAGATGGGCATCCAGCCTTCTAATTTTGGGAGGAAAATGTGGACAACTCCATAGATTTTAATAATTTTTTGTTCTGTCTTCAGTGCAATTAATTTATTTTCCAATTTAAAATCACATCAGATTTGGTTTCATGGTGGGTTGTTTTGTTTGTTTGGGTTTTTTTGTAAATTAAATGCATTTGTTGACAGTGCTGCTCACTCTAAAGGTCTTTCCAGGAGTCTGAGACTGAAAAAGCTCCATGGGCCTGTGGGTTTCTGCTCACAGCATCTGCAAGGCCGGGGTGGTGGCCTGGGAGGGGAGAGGTGCTGCACCATGCAGCCAGCACTGGACTCCCCACAGCTGCCTGACTCACCAAATCCCAGGACCTGCTGGAAGCAGGTTGGGGCTGGGAGCACTGGGGTCTCTTGGCTGGGCAGGCTGTGAAGAGCCAGGGGTGTTTGCAATGTTTGGGCAAGGATTATTAGATATTAGGAAGAAATTCCTCACCGTGAGGGTGGTGAGACCCCAGCCCAGGTTGCCCAGAGAGGTGGTCACTGCCCCATCCCTGGAACCATTCCAGGTGAGGTTGGCCAGGGCTCTGAGCAACCTGCTCTAGTTGCAGATGTCCCTGCTCCCTGCTCCCTGCAAGGGGGTTGGACCAGATGAGATTGAAAGGTCCTTCCAACCCAAATCAGTTTATGATTCTATGATTTCCTAGGGCCAAAGGCTTAATCTCTGCTTAAGTCTGACACGTGCCTTACTCTTGATAATATCCACTTCAACAGTGTATTTGTTCTTTTAAAACCAGAGGTGACACCCCAGTCCCAATTCTGCTGCGGTGCCAGACTCCCGAGGCACCAGTTTGTGCTTGGGGTTGAACATCCTGTCATGACTTTGCTGTTCTCAATTGCAGCTTCAATCTCAGCTTGCCACAGATCCATCACACACACAGGGAGGAGCTCTCCTTCCACAGGTGGTCTCAGGCCCTGGGCTGTCTCTGGCAAGTAAAGGAGAAGGAGGTGGTGGCTGTTCCAGCAAGAGCAACAGAGGCCTCAGAGAAGTAGAGGAACATGAGTTGGTGTTAACCATGGGGCCAATTAAGGAGACCAGGAATTAAGTCAATCTGACACCTCTAAGTAAATTGATCCAAAGGAAATATGATGTTACATGAAATTTCTGCTACACAGGTAGTAATGTGGATAAAGTAGCCCCGTGAGCAGATAAAGAGATGGTTCCCTTTGTTATCCAACCTTGCTTGTGTGTTAAAACCAATTAGGGCACATGACCAGTGCGGTTGTAGCTGGTAGTGATGGGCACAGGAGCAAGAAGCACTGTCAGTTTTCAGGAGTCCCCAGATCAGCTCACTCCAGTTGAGTTTCATCGTGCAAAGTCTCAGCACCATGAGAAGGAGTTTCTCGTGCTTGAGAGCCCTGAAATACAAATGCCAGGAATGCAAAGATGGGTGTGCAACTCTGACTTTTATGGCTTTGTTCTCCAGTGATGAGTTTGGAGGGGGTTGCGGAAAGTTGCTTTGCTCCAGCAAGATGGGGAGAGGCTCAGCCTTTGGGTGCTTGTCTTGGTCCCTTCTCTTCCTTCTTTTACCAGCCTGGAAATGAAAAATCTGGCTGTGATTTGTAGCAATTGCAATGGAGCAGAAAAGCTGTTGACACCTCTGATCCATTGCTGGTTTTTTGTTTTTTTTTTTTTTTTTTTTTTCTTTTTGCCCGACAGTGGTGGAAGCCTGTGTTTGTTGGGCGCAGGGGGTGTGGTGTT
>JAAGNO010026094.1:0-16171 GCA_033439905.1 Ceryle rudis
TTCCCCTCATCTCTCCGGCCAGTCACCCAGTCATAGAACGAGATCAGATTTGTTAGGCAGGACCTTCCCTTCCTAAAGTCATGTCAACTGGGCCTCAGCCCCTGGTTGTCTTGTATGTGCAGCTTGATGGCACTCAGGATGATCTGTTCCATAACCTTGCCAGGCACTGAGGTCAGGTTGATAGGCCTATAGTTCTCTATCCATTTACTTTTCCCTAAGATGATGTGGGGTTTTCTTCTTCACTTTTTAAGTTTTACTTGTTTTGGCACTTTAAATGGAGGCTGCTGATCTGAGATTCATGGCATGATCCCTGGTAAAACAGTTCCTACAGAACATGGACTCATATTTCCTATGGTGTTGTTGACTTTTCACACCTCTGGGGTCTTGGTCTGGAGCACAGAATCTATACATACCTCCATTACATGAACCAATAACCTGAATTACAACAAATTGGAGCATACATGATTCTGTTTCATCTCACAAAAGTCACAGAAGTCAAAAGATATTAATGATCATCAATTCTTTGCCTTCTTTCAAACACAGCTTTAGAAGTTGTAACTTTTTCTGGACAGGTTGCATCAATGGACCAAGGTCAATTGTATGAGGTTCAACAAGGCCTAGCGCCGGGTCCTGCACTTAGATCACAACAACCCCAGGCAACGCTACAGGCTTGGGGAGGAGTGGCTGGAAAGCTGCATGGTGGAGAAGGATCTGGGAGTGCTGGTCAACAGTTGACTGAACATGATCCAGCAGTGTGCCCAGGTGGCCGAGAAGGCCACTGGTGTCCTGGCCTGTATCAAAAACAGTGTGTCCAGCAGAAGGGAAGTGATTGTGCCTATACTTGGCACTGGGGAGGCTACAGCTTGAGTACTGTGTTCAGTTTTGGACCCCTTACTACAAGAAAGACATAGAAGTGCTGGAGTGGGTCCAGAGAAAGGCAACAAAGCTGGTGAGGGGTCTAGAGAACAAGTGTTATAAGGAGAGTCTGAGGGAACTGGGATTTTTTAGCCTGGAGAAGAGAAGGCTGACAGGAGATCTTGGTCTCTACAGCTACCTGAAAGGCAGTTGTAGTGAGGTGGGTGTTGGTCTCTTTTCCTAGGTAACTAGGGATAGGATGAGAGGAAATAGGATGTTACACCAGGGGAGGTTTAGGTTGAATATCAGGAAAAGTTTCTTTACTCAAAGAGTGGTGAAGCATTGGAATAGGCTGCCCAGGGAAGTGGTGGAGTCACCATCCCTGGAGGTGTTCAAAAAACATGTAGATGTGGCACTTATTTAGTGGTCATGGTAGTGTTGTGTTGACAGTTGGACTTGATGATCTTAGAGGTCTTTTCCAACACCAATGATTCTATGATGCAATGATTCTATAATTATAACTGAAACAATAACACCTTAAGACATTTCTGAGATTGACTATGTAGATACTTAGGATCAGTAGTTCTTCTGTATTAATGAGTAGATAAATTTCTTTTGCAATCTCCATTAATTTAGGGTATTCCTGTTGTTCCAACTGATTAAATGTGTATGTCTCATGCAAGAAATAATGAACTTCATGTTGTCCACAGAGCAGCAGCACAAAGGGCTCCAGCATCTGCTACTGGGACTCCTGTGAGCATCTCCAAAGTAGTATCCACAGGCTTCAGCCTAGGTTCAGTGAAGGCTGAGCTTATGCTTCACAATGGTTCATCAGAACAGAAGTGTCCATTAGTGTCTGGATATGTACCAAAAATAGCTGATGAATGCACTTTCTCCAACAGAATTTAGTCTGAGAAGTCTCTGAAGATTCTATATGCCTGATACTCAAATTCACTAAGAAAGGTTTTTGTTGAGTAGGCAAAGAGGGAAGAGGTGGGCTGAATTAAACAAGAATATGATGCTAAGTAACGTTAAAATGGTGGTCTATGTTAATAAAGAGCAGGTGGGAAGACTTCAGCTTGATATTCTAATGTGAATTTATTTTCCATCTCTGTTAGTGTCATTACCTCATGTTATGTTTATATAAAATACTTCATTATGATGGAAGGTGAGGACGTACAGAACAGAAAAAAATAGCACATGGTAAGGGCTGTTTTCTCTTGAGAAAATATTTAGAGTCTTCCTTAGAAAGCTTACCAACTGTGAGCTCAGTTACATGGGCATAAATCTTCAGCAACACTTTTGAAATCAATGTAATTATAATGGATTTATAGGGGTGCAATCTGCCTTTTACAGATTATTTACCTGATAAATGCTAATGACTCCTTGGACGTGAAAGTGGATGGAATTTGAGATTCTACCCAAGGAATACAAAATGGGACTCTAGTGTATAAATCTTCCTTAACTCTTGAACTGCTGCCAGCAGATAAATTCTTTCCAAGGAAATACAAAAATCTTTTTTGAATTTACTGTGTTAGCAGTAACAATGAAGCAAAACTCCACATCTTCTCAAGTTGCACTAGAGACAATTCTCCTTTTAATATTTTGCCATTTCTTTGCAGCAGTGATGTGGAGGATTTGAGGAGCAAGCATGCATACACAATTTGCTTATAGCTGTGCTGCGCAGCTTGGCATTCCTCTGACTCTGCTCAGGGTTGAAGCAGTCTCAAGCCTCCTGCTTACCTCTGATGTACAAGAGTTGTTAACATTCATTTTATCATCATTTCCTGGGAATTGCCAGAAATCAATTTTCCTCAACTGTTAATATGCGGCTGGGGAGGTTTGTGAGATTCCTACAAAGCATGTTCCATTTTGCAATGAGCTTTGTGGGCTAGTCTCAGACATTCATGTGTTAATGACTGACATCAATGCCTAATCTTATTTTAGGTCAAAATCTGTATCTATGAGTAAACTGAATGCATAGTGGCAGGAAGGGTAAGGATAATACATCCATTCTCCACATTCCTATCTAGAACAAAATTCAGAAATTACTCTCTCCATTTGAACTGCATAATAGAAAACACAACTGTATGTTTACCAATTAGTGTAACGAATGCACATTTTGGGTTTTTTAAAATTGGTTACTTCTAAAAACAATTTAGGAAAAAAAAAAAAAAGCATCTATGTTAAAGAAGAGGTAGCCTGATAAATACAGAGGAAATAATAATACTCCAGAGAAAGGAAATGCAAAAAACATTGTCTGTTTTATTTCCTGTAGTCTCAAACCACCAGGCCCTTACAAAAATAAAAAATCCTCTGAGATTAATTTTCAGCATGAAATAAATCCTGCCTAACCATTTTGCAGCTTCGTGGTAACAAAACAAACTACTAACTTCATCTCTTAAACACTTCCTTCCTTTCACACTCACAAACAAATAAACAAACTAAACCAAACCAAAAGCACGCAAAAACCCACAAACTACTAAAACAAAACAATAACGACAACAAAACCCACACACATACAAAAAAACCCCAAACCAACCAACCAAAAACAACAGAAAAAAACAACCAAACAAAAAAACTCACACAAAAAAACCCACAACCAACCAACCAAAAACATAAAAAAACCCCAAACAAGCATGAAGCACTCCCTGAAGACGTATTACACCACCACTGATTTGACAGGCAGATTTTTTTCAAGAGCTCCCTCTGTGTATGACAGCATCCTTATCTTAGATAATGACCTGCTTATAGCCTCTGGTACAGCCCCGGACACCCACTGAGTGAGAAAAGGTTGTGTTCAACCATCAGCAGAAACAGCCCTAAGCCTGGACTAAGGTCTCACTGAAGTTGCTCTGTGCTTCACCCTCCACAACAGGGTGCTTAAGATCAGGCTTTAAATGAACCCTGTGATGTTCCCACTGATGCTTGGAAGGGATTTGTTTCTGATTTCTGTTAATTTAGAAGTCTGAAATTCCAGTTCTATACTTTAAGAAAAAAAAACCAAACAAACCCCAAACCAAGGATTATCGCTCCTTGTCATCTCCAAAGACATTAAATGGATGCTATTCCTTGCATTTTCCTTTGAGTCTAATATTTTTAATTTTTTATTCAGTGAGGGTTAAAAGTCCATTTTAAATGCAAAAACAAAAATGTGAAAATGGGGTAATGAAGGGACTTTAGGAGCAGCAATGGTAAGAATTACTAGGTTTGCTAACTAGGAATTAATTAGCATGTTCAAAAAATACTCTTTAAGTACTGTCTTTGTTGGGGAAGGTTCCTAATGTAGAACTTGTCATCAAGTTTTTTTTAAATAGTTTTTCCATCACAGCAAATATGTCTGTGTAGATGCAGAAAAACATGCCTATATTTGTTGTTTGGCAATCACACCATTAATATGCATGTGTGCATAACAGTACAGAAATTGTGTACATGGTAAGTGTTCAGGAATCACTGATACACAGGGAGTTTAGAGCTCTGTTAGACACTGCCCTGCATTTGAACCACCAGCAAGAGCCTCTGCAACATGGCATGCTCCAGCTTGCACTTTCAAGAGATATGTTTCCCACAGCTACCTACACTGGCAGTAAATGGGAATTAGTTTCACTTCCCCAGTCTTTTATTTTACAGACAGTGCTGTATTCTTCTGACACTTTTCCATTATAGAATCATAGAATGGTTTGGGTTGGAAGGGACCTTAAAGATCATATAATTCCAACCCCCCCTGCCACAAGCGGGAGACACATCCCCTAGACCAGGTTGCTCAAAGCCCCATCCAATCTGGTTTTGAACACTTCCAGTGATTAAACATCTACAATAGTCTTAACTGTTTGAAAGTACTAAGAATCAGTGGTGATAAGCTAAAGTGAATATCACAGAATCACAGAGTGGTAGGGGTTGGAAGGGACCTCTAATGATAATTTAGTCCAACTTCCCCTCCAGAGCAGGATTGCCTAGAGAGTATGGAGTACATGGTTCGCTGTTTTGCTGCTGTAACTCCTAGAACGGCCATGTTGGGGAAATAATAGTAACAATAGAAACAACAACAACAATAATACCACATTTTAATTATTATTAATGTAATAAAAAACAATTACAGGAATATTTACACATACTTCTATTTCTTTTCCCACCTTCATGAATTGTTTTGGAGGGGGTTGTCCTGTATTGCTAGCATAAGAAAAGTTTTTAAATATTATTGAATTGCTTTCATATTACTGTTGATTTCTCAAAAGCCTCTGGTCTTTCTCTTAGAATTCTCATGCCTTAATGGCTTTCATGTACCTGTTTTTACTACACTCAAGATGATCCATTCCAGTTTCTTTAAAAATCTATAGATACTATTCAGACCACATTGCCAAGGTGTAATAAGGGGCTACAGTATGGCACTTGACTGCTTTGTGCCAAAGTCTGAATTACTTTTGCTGGTATCTCAAACTCATTAATGACACTGGCAGTCAGAGTCCACATTTTGCCTGTAAGTGGAGAATAACCATGATCACAGTCTGGAAGTTTTGTAAAATGATCAGGAGTTTGCCTGCAATCACCAAATCTCACCCAGCTTACTCAATTTGTAAAACATACATTTGTAGCTGAAAAAACAATCTCTGTATTCTCCAGGAAGTATTTATCAGGCCTAGCTTGGCAATAGCAGTATGTGGTCTATGATTACTTTCAGCTAACAGTGGTACCCCATAAATAAAGGAAATTTTTTTTTTTTTTGCAGCTGTGGCGTAAGGCCAAAGCTTCCTTCATTCTTTCAGCATATTTATATTCAGTTTTGTTAGTGGCCATGATGCATTAGCCACTTGTCTCCAGCTTCAACTGTGTTATTGAAACAGTATTGTGCCAATACTCTCCTGGGATGTATCCATGAACAAGTAACTTTTGTGCTTATTGTCACAGTATTCCAGGACTGAGGCATCTTTAATTAAATCCTTCAGTTTCTCAAGCTCCCCCTTAAAGTTTGCATCTGTTGTTCTTTGAATGTCTTTGAGCAGTCATGCTCTAAGGCTGCTAGTTCAGACAACTAAGTTAGTCATAAATTTGTCTGTGTAAAGCACACCCTTTCCTCTTCATTCAAGCAATTACACAGTGATAGCCATAGAACTATTATTACTGGGTTCCCTTCTCTCCCATGCACAACCTTTGCATGACACCCTCTTATGTGTATTTGTTTAGTTTTAGCCCTGCAAAACTTTCCAAAGTAACCCTTTCCAAAGCTGCCCAATACCTACGAACATGGTCATTTGTTGTGTTATCAAAAGCTAAATCTGGGTCCTCTATGAGCTTTGATTTGCATTGTCAGTCCTGTTCCTAATTACCATCTACTCTCTTTCTGGGGATGCAGCTCTAAAATCTAAGGAGATTTAGCCCTGAAATGTAGCCCTGCATGTAGGGATGCAGCCCTAGATTTGCAAAATTTTCACTGTGGCCTCAAGGTCTTTTGTGCTTTTTTTGACCCCAATCAATTTCTGTGCTTCTGTTTAAAAACAACTTGCGTCTCTATTTCACTTTGGTACTTCTGAAATTTCTGGACTACAGTTTCATAGTTGCCTTTTTCTACTTGACATCAACAATACTGAAAACGTCATGTGGCCTGGCCACCACTGTTGCCACTAACAAAGCCAACGGTTGGCTGCTTTCCTCTTGTCTGCTATCCATCACCTGCAGATGCATGCACCAAGGTGGAGATTTCTGTACTTTCTGGTATGCTTCCCAGGATCTGTTGTTTACCACAGCTCAGATGTGGTGTGATAATTTGTTAAGATTTGTTAAGCTAATGAAGTGACCAAACACACAAAATGAGAAGCCTATGGCTTGAAACAGCTTTCTATTCACCTTGAACTCTGGTAGGTCTTTCACCAGCTATGTCTTCTTCCCAGAGTTTCTTTATCTTGCTCAGCCTCTGGGACTGTGCTTCATTCATTGTTCATGTGGAGCTTAACAGGGAATACTTAGCAAAAAATGAGTTTTCAATACTTTGACACTGTTTTCTGTGTAACAGTAATCTAAAAAGCTCTTCTGAGAACATTTCAAGGATATATATGCTAGTTTAGCTACATAGCTTCACCATGTAACTACCTCATCCTAGTGTAAACCCGTTTTAGGACTCTGATAATGTTCTCTGATAATGCAGTGGTTCATTTGTTGATAATAATGGTTTCATAAGATTTAAATGGATATATATTTTCTTACTTGCAGACCTCATCTCTTGTGTCTCTGTTTTTCTTTTCTGAGCACGGTAAGTTCTGGACTGAACTACACTCCTAGGGTAGAGAAATGCAAACAAAATTTGTAAACATGTTTTCTCTTAGCTGAAAAAAGTGGTTTTGTTGCTGGAAAATACTTGTTCTGTGAGATCAGAACATTGTAGGTCTGGGAGGGGTTTTGTTAGTTAATGGCAAAGGAGTCTACGTCTGTATTAATAAGCCTTTTCAGACAAAGTCGTGGAAATGTTATCAGTTTTAAACTGCTCTCTGATTACTGGTAGAATACCTCCTGCAAAGAAATTCAGTTCAGCACCTTTAATTCAGGTGGGCAGTCCTGCACATTGCACATTGTCATCTCCATGACAAGTCAGTAGGGTCTGAACCCCTTGATCCTCTCACCTATGAACCAAATACAATTACTTTACTTTATAGTGAAGTACCTATATACCCATGCCCAACAGGACATTAGGAAAATGTTACCAGATCTTCCCACTAGACCACACAAGTGCCCTGGTGTTGGCATCTAATCCCCAGCATCGGAAAGTCTGAACCTCCAGTTTTGAAGGAGCTGGTTGTGAAACACTGAACAACTGGAAGTCATTAACTTCCCTTCTGAACAAAAATTCAGCTTTGTTGTGTCTATGTGCCTTCAAGTTCTCACTCTAAACAGTGTTCATACTCTTAAGATGGGTTGCAGAAAATAGTTTATTCCAAGTAAATACAGGAAATTCCTTTTTGGTATTCCAATATATCTTGGACAAACCTACTGCTGCTGTGGGTTGAGATATTTGTGCTCAGATCAGTGATCTAATAACCTCCCTACATTAAAGAATAACAAAATACAGTTGTTTTGGTTGGGTTTGTTTGTTGCTGTTGTTGTTGTTTTTTCTGGAACCAGATGAGTGAAGCAACAGCAGAGTTACATTGAAAGCCCACACAACTGTCGCTGCTCAAAACCAAGGAACCTGCAACCCATATGTGGGCATTGTGGCTTTGCTAGGTATTTTACTGAAAGACAGGATTAGAAAGTCTGCTTATCAGCGTGAGAGTATCAGAAGAAACAGCTGGAATAGGCCTGGGCTGCTTCCAATTGGCCCATTATGCTGTTGGACCAAAACCAAATGTAATAGGAATAAGACTTATGTGTACTGCAAGCCCAGGTTTCAGTCAAAGACCAGCAGGGTTGAGAGAATGCACTTTGGTCCGTGATGCTGACCACAACCATCTCCAGCTGCTCTGACAATGACCAAATATCTGACTGGGGAAGAGAGGAAGAGGATGTCAAGACAAGTGTCATTCTGGTGTACACAAGAATTTAAATGCATTCCAATGTATTTGGGGGGGCAACGTTTGATAGTTTGTGTGTACCCCACTACATTTTTGTTGGATGGTTTCAGCTTTTCCAGCCCAAACCTTGTTTTGAACTGTTATAAATTAGAAGCAGTAACCTGGAGGTTAATGAAGCTACACAAGCGTATGATCCCAACTGAAAAATGGATCAGGCTCTTTTAAGCAATATACTTTAGGCTAGGGACCTCACCTTACCGTGAACTCAGATGGTGAAATACTGGCATGTTTGTCTGTTCAGAAATTGAAAGATCTTTTTGTAAACGAGCTTTATTGTATCTGAGGACTTTATTATGTATCAACCTGTATTTAATTTTCATGTTTGGAGTGGCTTGCATTAGTATTCCTCAGTACACATCCAATTTAGATTTAATAAGATAGTGCCCATCCATTAATAAAATAGCAATAATTAAAAACATACTTCTTGCCATTCAGATTCTATTCAATCAATATATTTGCCTCTTAAAGCATGTTTTCAATGATAGCTGGAATTACTTTTATGCAGGAAAACTGTTTTTAATAAATGAAAATTAATGATACATTTGTAAACTTCAATTTTATAAGAGAAAATGGACTAAACAAACCCCACATAGTTTGAGCACAAGCAACAAACTACAAGCAGAATAAAAAATGCTAAGTAGGAAAAACAATCTACTGGCAAAGTTAAAGGTGGTCCTTTTAAAATATCTCTATTTTCATCTATTTCAGTGTGTTAGATTAATTATTTCTCTTTCAGATAGTCCAGTTAGAGTTCCAATACAGAGGGGTTTCTCCTCATTTCAAAGGTCCTTTCCCAGCCCATAGAAAGAAGAGACCGAAACTTTTTGCTCTACACTTGGTGCTCTTCTCTGACTGTCCATTGGGGATATACAAAGCCCAGTGTAGGACATTCCCCGCTTTGGCCATCCATCCCACATCCTTGCTGGCGTTTGGGAACCTGCTGCCATTGTCCATGGGGCATAACACCCCACCACAGGTTTCAAGCCATGTATGGAGGCAGCTCATTGGAAGCTCAACTTGGGATGAAAGACACAATCAAGATACATAACTGTTGGAGGCAATTCCTGTTTGGTCTAGCTATGGACCTGCCCTGAAATGTATGGAGTCTAATCATAGCCCTGTTCATCAAGGGTCAGGAAGCCAAAAATAATGGACAGAAGTAGTGTATGGCCTCTTCCCTCCCTGCACAATAAACTTTTTTCTGTTCCCAGCAGAGTGTACCGATAACTGAAGATCAAGACATTATCTTGCAGATATTTTGAAACTAATTAGAAATGATGACTGTCAAGCAAAATACTTGCAAGGAGGTTTTGTTTGGGGATGAGGGGATCAAAGGATAGATGAAAGAAACTTTTATTTATAAACCACTTTTATTCTTTAACCCACTGGGGGCTGTCATAATATAAAAGACAACCTTTCACTGACCTTTCTGTGCAGCTTTATAAAAAATAAGCATGAGAGAAGTTTATAAAAGCATTACTTGAATTCTAGAAATAAAAAAGTCATTGTACACATCTCCATAAAGCTACAAGAATGATTAGCATCATGTGCAAAATGTAAAAATAACTTGATGATTAGTTTGTCCTAAAACTATTAAGAGGTTCATTGAATATAAAATATGTAAAAAAATATATATATCTTTTGCCCAGGATACATTTTAATGCAAGCTAGGGTTTTTTTCCCAGTGTTAAGTATCCAAGCTTTTTCTGACTCTCCAAAAATAGCCATATTTGTACTTTTACTGATAGAATATGACCCTGTCTCACTCACAAGACATGCCTTTTGTATTGTTTCTCTAAACCATATGCTTTGGGTTTTCATTAATACTTAAAGTAGCATCACCAGTGTAATTAAAATATAACTCAAATTATATTTTCAGTCCATTAACATTTCTTTGACTACGCACAGTTGCTAAATCCTACTCTGAACTGAAAGAACCTTTCTTCTATTGTATGTCTGATATGCAGATTTAAATTAATCTCTTGCTAGGCATCAGTAGCTACATTCACAGAGACTGACACTTTAATTGTCTGCGTCCAAAACTTTGATCCTTCAGCCTCCTGTTCAGCTGCTGCCTTACTGGAGGAGAAGCCAAATTTCCTCTGCTCTTTTGTGTCTCCCAGTAAATCTCCAGAGAGCTTATATGTTTGCCACACAGTGAGTATATATGCAGTCATCCCTGTAGGGTAGCTCACAAGGTGTCTTGCTCTTGCCCTGCCTGCCAGACATCCTCTCTGCCTTGGTCAGTGACTGAAACTTGCCTACTAAACTGACTCTTACATGAAATAAGCATGCCATGCTGCTCATACAGAACAGAAAATGCAGCTGAGAGTGGGAGACAGAAACTAGGGTTTGTATACTTACTTTACACAGGCAGAGGAGGATTTCAACTGAGTTCCTCAGACCAAGAGCATTAAGCCACCAGGAAAGCCGGTAGTTGGAGTGGCACTCCAGCCAAGTCTTTTCTTGTGTTTATTTGATGAAAAGGACCAGTCTGGTCTGGGCTCCAAACACAGGTCTCAGCTCTGAATCCAAATGGAAGAGATGGGGTACCAGTTGTTTTTGAGGCATTATTTTCAGGCTCTGTTCCTCACTTTGTTGTTTTCTGCTTAACTTAGGTGCTCCCTGGCCTCTGAGGCTGTCTCCTTATGCATTATTTTATGTGGAGGTCAGGCTTCTAACTGAAGGCTGAGAAGTCTGCAAATGGTAAGTGGCAGGAATAGACACCAACCTGCAGAAACCAAGTTCCTTTCGTAGGTATAGTACTGTGTCTTGCTTGGGCTGTTGTAACAATTTCTCTCTGTTTTGTTAACTTGTGCTCCTGTGCCTGAAATTGCCAGTCATGATTATCAGCTAGGCTATATTGTGTTTAAAGTCAGAAGTTAAGATGTTCAAGCCTGGATGAACAATTGGAGTATTTATGCTCCAGTCTTGCAAACAGCTTTTATGCAAATAATGCCTTGAGTTCAATGTGGTGTCTTGACTGATTAAAATAAAGACAGGCAAGTATGCATGCATTTTGTAACCTGGAGAACTGAGGTCAGCTCCTCCGTCTTAGCTTTTCTAGGCACCTTTTCCATTTTGGAGGTGGGAAGTAGAAATGCTGAACTGTCCCATGGTAGAAATTTATCTTCCTATATTTCTTCCAGACTATTGCCAAAACATTCATGCAAACTTGCTCTCCTGAGATTTGTAGCCCAATTTGCAAATCTGTACATTCTGACAAAATCTGAAGAAATTTGCACTTTGCCTGCTTCTCTGAGCTAGACAAAACCTTCTGAGATCCACACAGTGTCTCCTGGCTATAAGTGTGGGTCACCATACCACACTCAGTTCATCTCACTGAATTGAACTAAAATTGCATTTAAGGTATATCTTGGCATGTGTTTGTTAGCAAAGGCAAACATGACCGAACCAGTTTTGTACTGACAGGTCCATTTATTGAAGATCTAACTTAGTGAAGGATTACATGACAGCCATGGCACACTTGATATTTCTGGGCTTAACTCTGACCAGAAGAGGTATATGTAAAACCAGGGTTAAATTAAAGAAAGAATAAACTTAACATAGGATTCTGGATTCACCTTATTTCAGAGACATATGTTTCTTCTTAAACCTGAACTCCCCTTAATACCAGCACTTCAGATCTGAAGACAATTTGTGCTGATATCAACAGGAAATTCTGTTATCATGCCAATGAGTGTATCATGACTGAAATTTAACCTGATGTCTGCTCAACAGTATGTGAGCATACAGTATGTCTGCTAAACAGTATTTTGCTTTAGGTAGCAAATACTTAGAATTAAAGACTTTCTGCTTCAAGATAAAGTTCAGACAAAATTTCCACTGAAATTTACCTGAACAGGAACTATAGGACTGGGCCAACATAACACACAGATCTAAGGTACAATTTCATATAACTGGAACAGAAAAATATAGTCAATGTCAAATAAGACTAAAAATTATGTCAGGGTTCTGTGTTGATTTCCAATGTACATTTCATAACAGTGAAAGTGAACTAGTTCTACCATCCCTCTAAGCCTCACTCAGCCACCAGAGACAAAAATGCTATATATCAGCATTCACAAGGACAGGTATTGCACTGGAAAACTCAGGTAGCCCATGGGATTGAAGTAGAATTAGTTCTTGTAAGTATGATCAAACACTATTTTTCTGTAAATTGCATGCTGGTACCTTTATTCCATTTTGAATACAACTTTTATGCTTTCTTGCAATAGACAGGTTTGTTCACTTTATGTTGGAAAAGAAAAATCTGCAGATTTTTACAGTGAATGACTTGGGTATGACTTAACCTGTTGTAATGCATAGTAAGGGAAAAATCTTCCACTCACTTTCAATTCCATTGAGAATGACCAATCCTATGAAAGGGATGGTGGCTCAAAATCTGTGATTTTTTTTTTCTCAGCTATATCTGCTGACTTGATAGAAATCATCACCTCTTCCCACAGGTTTTACATGACAATAATATATAACAGGCACCGGACAGGTCTCAATGGTTCTTTACAAGATAGGGTGGAATGGATGTCCACCAGTCAGTGAGGGGGAAAAGCAGGTTGCCTGCATGAAGGTCCTTCCACGCAGCGGCTGTCCCCAACCTACTCCAATACTGCTCTAAACCAGGTGATACTTCAGATGGTGGTCTCCTTACTGACTGATCAGAAGCAGACCCTTCTTGTTGGAACCCAGTGAAAGGGTAAGAGAAACAACCTAGCTGTATTTCAGTTAGTTAGGCTAACAGCTTTTCCAGTGTAAGGAAAAAAAGCCTTTCTTTAACTGGGAGAGTGCTCAAACACTGGAAAAGGTTATCCAGAGAGGTTGTAGAGTCTCCATCCTTAGAGACAGTCAAAACCCAACTGGATATGGCCATGGGCAACCTGCTCTAATTGACCCTCCTTTGAGCAGCAGGGTTGCACAAGAAGATCTCCAGAGGTCTTTGCCAATCTCAATTATTATGTGGTTAATAATCTGTCCCAGGCACTTACCTAAATGAACAAGTTCTTATTATTAACAGTTGTGCATCTGAAGCACTTTGTTTCAAGATTTGCTTCCAGGGAAACTGCACATTTATGAGAGAGACATTTCATACAACTACTAGGTCCACATCCGATTTCAGGATAATTAGAACCCAGAATTGACTGTTTAACAATTAGGAGCACTTTAATCTATTGACTTTGCTTAGATGAAAACAAACATAAAAGGATGATTTCAGTCTTGTCGTACTCTCTGGGATGTATTCATAGAGTTTAGTCTTTGGTTAATTTTGCAAAGCTCCCACATCTGTTGTAACATGCACTGTTGCCTCAGCCAGGCTACCTTCTGTCTTCCTGGTGTAAATAACTGTATTTCTCAATAGTTTCCAAACAATTTTTCTTCCTGTTTAGATACATCCACCAAGCAGCTGTGGATTGTATTAATTTTTGATGGTGGACCCACATAGTTCTCACTGCCTTGGAAGGGAACCAAATAGAAATCAACAAAGTGCTGGGAGTCCTACTCAATTTTCCTTTGTTACAAGCCTGGGGTAGAGGAGGAAGAGAAGGAACTGAACCTCACTGTGTAGCCCAGGGGCTCTGGCTCACTCTGACTATATACACCCCCTTGCCATGCTGCCCCTGCTACAGAGACACAGGCAGCTGCAGATATATTAGATCATCTCCAGTTAAATTCCTCTGTTCAATCCAGAATAGATGGTGAGTCAGAGAGAATTTGAATCAGCTTGAACCAAGAACTAATCTGAACCATTGTTCTTCAAATTGAACCTGAACTGAAAACTACTTCAGCACAAACCCCAGCCTGACTTGTGTATTGGTACCATTTCAAAGAGTATCTATCTTGGCTTGAAAACTTCAGGCTGTGCCTGCATGGTGCAAGCAGAGATGAGCAGAGAGGCACCCAGAACTGAGGACCAAGTCAGGAGAAACCAGTCTGCTGAACCTTCATCCACTGACACACCAATGCACTGCAGCACCTGAGGGAGGATCCTGTTCTGGCACTGAGACATATAAGTGTGCATGGAGCTCTCCTGGGAGTTTGACAGGCTCTGCAGTGAACCAGGTAAACCTGTGTATAGAGGAGTGCTTCAGAGATAATCAGCCTCCCTGTAAAAAAATTTTTGTCTTTTGCAGACATGATGAACTTCCCACCCCAAAATCATATTCTGCCTTCTTTTGCTCACTAAAGAATAGTCTGCTATCATCAGACTTTCCTCTTTTGGTTTCTTTTGGATAAAACAGATAGATTGGGTGTATGGAGTTTCCCAACACTAGGCATGTTTTATGGATCATTCATTCGCTGAGTCATGTAGCTCTTTTGAACTATTCCCCATTTTTCAACATCAGTTTTAAGTGGGAACACCGGATTTGGACTTAACTACTGCATTTGTTCATGTCAAGTTACAACAATAACCGGGCTAGCTTGAGTGATTTAGAGATAAAATATCTGCTTTTTCCCTATGTTCATGTACAGCCTGATCAAACTAATGACCCTAGCTGAAAGAATAAGACTGTTACTGCTGTTTAATTCACTTATTATTATTTACCAAAGAACTAGTCCAACTTCTAGGCACCTGTATAAATAAGACAAGAAAAAGATAAATGTTCTGCCTTCATTTGTTCTGGCTCAAAAAATCTCATTCTTCATTGAGAAAAAAAAATGTAAAAAATGTAAATGAGTGTTCTAGTTTGTTTTGCAAATCTGGAAATTTTAGTTGGAAAGTCAAGGTCAGGGACATGGGATCCTCCATGGCGACTTTTGCTTCTAGTGTTTCTTGAAGAATTCTCTTTTCAAGTGGAAAGAATTACTGCCTTCAGAGCTTGCTTTCATCTCAAATGCCAAGGCATCACAAATGAGAAAGTGCATGACCTGTTATGATCTGCAGAAGGGACTGTTAAGCAGCAGAGAGTTTCCCATATCACTGGAAGACCAGTTAGTGTAGTTATTTGACTGACTGATACTTGGAGAGTGACTTATACTGAGACATTTGACTTGAGTTTCTGTTGCTATAGTGTCTCAAGGAACTTCAGTTTCACACAAACATACCACTCCTGGGACAGGGAACAAGTCAGTTCTGTTGCTTACTGTCCAAGAAAGACAACGTTCTACCATGTAGGTGGTTTCTATTCACTTTTTGCCGAAAAAAAAACCCACAAAATAAAATAACCTTCCTAAATTGTTCTGTTTTGTTTTGTTTTCTGGCAGTGCAGCAAGTCTTTAAGTCTTTCCCCCCTGTTTTCCATTGTTAGGGCTTTTAAAAGTAGTGGATTGTAGGGAAATTTTGAAGAGGGAGCAAGCTGGTGTGTGTCTTCGTTATTACAAAGTCCCCAGCCAGCAAGATTGATATCTACCTCCATTCATCAGGTATGTCTTGCAGAAGTCATCTGCAGAGTGGGCAACTGAGTTTTGTCTCTTTGCAGGGCTGTACACCTGCTTCTGCTCAGTGAATTAGTTAAAAATTCTCCTTCTATCTGTCTTTCCTACAACATACCCCTCCTTGTAGCCATTTCGCTACCTCTCAGAGGTTAAGAGTAGCAAAATCTATATGATCACCTAATCTATCACCCTATAATTCTAAATTGATACCTCCAGCATATCTTCTCATGTTTTGTGTGTCTGGGGTCTCTCTTGCAACTGGAGGCTAGAGATGACCATGAAGCCCCAGAGAGCAACTTTTACCTCTTTCATCTACTTCAGAAAATTAATCTGTTCTAAATGAAAAGACAGAAGTCTATAAATATACG